>BHFT01022521.1:0-95082 GCA_004320025.1 Laticauda laticaudata
TGGACTCCTACTAGCGCTGAGGTTGTGTCGCAGAGGCTCTAGTCGTTGGGGCCATGGAAATGTCGTACAGTGAAAAAAAACAACTTATGGAAGGCTCGATGCAGTGCTTGGAGGCTTTCTCTTTGGTCGACGAGGTAACGTAATGCTACAGTGTAGACTTCAAATAAAAAGAAAAGGCAGGTAAAAAAACCAAGAAAAAAACCCACATTTAAATTACAAGATCAGTTTAGTTCTTATCTTAAAACTATTCGAAACAAGAAATCTTATCACATCAAAGCACTGCCCAAGTTCTATGTGTAGCATGTGCCTTTTGTCTTTAAGTAGCTGGAGAATGGCTTGGTGTCTGTAATATGTCACTGGCGTGGTTGGGTGGGAAAAATACTGTAAATAGATGGACTCTTCTCACTGCAAGGTTCTAGTGTGGTCTAAGACAGGCAATGATCTTGGTCGATTGTTAGGATGGATAAAGGGTGGTTGGCTCTTGTGAGATTTATTATACGTCTGTCTGGATAGAATCAGAGTCTGGAATTTAGAGGGTTTTTGAGATATCTTTTATCTGAGTGTTGTGCTCTGGGGCTATCAGCCTCTTGTCCTGTTTCTGGGCTGGGTTCAGTCTCCAGCGTTTAATCTTACAATCGCCCATGTTATACTTAGTTTCAGAGGTGTTGGGTGGGGTTGGGAGTTCAATTTGGATTTTAATATTCTCAGTCCTTTGTTTTTTTAGCAATCAATCACGCGGGTTTGCTACTTAATGGAGAGCTGTTAGATTGTGCTTATATGCTTTTAATCAAGCAGGGTTTCTTCTTTCTTTTTCGCTCTTTTGTGCTGGGGTTTTCTTAACCCTTGGTCGATTATTCCCTTAGTTAATGAGGTTCTATGCAGGTAACGCTTGATTTGGTTTTGTCCTATATGTTTGAGAATTAGTATGTCTCCTTGGGGTTTTTGTGTTTGTTATTTTTCTCTTTCTGTTTTTGCTGTTCTGCCGAGACAAACTCTTTCTTTCTTGTTTTGTTTTTCTGAAGGCTTGTTTTGTTTGTTGGTAACAGGGAGATATGTTACTTTTTTCTATTTTATATGGTATTTCTGGAAAATAGCAATGAAAGAATGGGCAGAAAAATTTTTGAAAATGGGGTAAGTGAGGAAGCCTCAGAATGATGTTATTTGATTTTTTATGTCTCTATTTTTCTAAAGATTACGTTTGGGCACTATAATTTGTGTGTGGCATTCTGGGTATTATTGCTTCCTATGTTTCCAGAAAAGAGAAGGTCTTTATAATGGGGGTGCATATCAAGGCTGTTCTTTTTGGTGACTTACGTGCCAGGATGGGGAGATGGCGTAAGAAATGTCCAAGCACTTAATGAGGGTATGGTTGTCGGTAAAGAATGTTATTTAGTATATGTTAAGCTGAATTCTTTCTTAATGTGTCCTTTTTCTACTTATCTAGATAGGGTTCCTTTGACTTAATAACCGCAATTTGGGTAGTTAATGATCTTTTATGTAATTTTGGGTCATTGCTAAGCAAGGCTTAGTTTTGGTTTTTTAATGAAGGTGGCGGTACTCTCAATTTTTCGGGTTTTTAGGGTGGGATTTCGATATTCTGCCAGTTTTTTTAAACAGTAACATTACTGGTGTGGCAGGTTTGTTCTTAAGTGAAATATTCTATGGTGTTGGTTGTTAGGCGAAATATTCCTTAGCACTTCCCCCCACTCACGTTTTTTGCTGTTGTTTTATGTGTGATTATACTGTGACCCGTGTGTAGACACTACATAGTTCCAGATTTTCATATTGGTAGACATGTTCTGAGGGGGTCAGCTGCTGCGGGTCATGACATGTTATGAGGTTGGAGGTTCTGAATCTGCTAGAGTGTCCTGTATTACCCATTCGCCCGTGCATTTCATACACTACTATTTCAACCTGACGATAAAATTGCTGATTCTGGCCATACTTTACTATTCTTTGTTACTATCATTTTTCTATCGCTAGTGTTAAAGCTTCACTGGTGGATTTCTCCAGTCTTGAAAGGACCTGCTTGCTGAAAGTTAGCTAACGAGAAAAAAACCTGTTGTTCCTTTGAAGCCAGAAAATGGTTTGGTCTCCTGCTTTCGCTTGTCTTGATGGCTTCACATTACAACATACCCTGGACTCTAAATCCTTATTTGAGTTTTCAATTACATTTCTTATACTATATCTTGATTTTATAGCCATATGCTATTGTTGGGACTGGAAGAAGATGTTCTGGTTTCGCTTGCATTCTTTGTTGTCTTTGAGGTTGGCATGGTAGATCAGGAGCGATGGAGATGGGTGCATAGTATTGTGTCTTTTTAGGGTACGAATAACTAGTAATGTCAGAATGTGGTTAAACAAGAAGCATTGGGGGGGCAAATGTACTTGAGTGGTGTGGGGGTGTGGTTCCCCTTTTCTATTCATTTTGTCATTAAACGAACAATCGTTCAGTTTTCTGCAATTGGGCTCTTTTATGGTTTTGGTAGGTCCATAAGCCAATAACCTCGGTGGTTCTACCCAATCTCTTTTGTACAATGTATGGGTGGTCTTTTCTTTCATTCTTTTAGTGTTGGTCATTTGTTAGTTCCTTCCCCCTCATTCGCTGTGTCTCGATTTGCGCTTAGGTCAATCAATTGATTTATTCTTCCCCTCTGTCAGGTGTCTATCCACGAGCGTATTTCATTCGTAGCTGGTCGTTTCCCTGGTTGACTGATTGAGTCTATGTGATGTGCTGATCTGTTGGGGACATGAGAGGTTTATCGCCTTCAGTTTTCTTTGCATGACAGGGGGCCTGGGCCTTTTAAATAACTGATATGGTGTGTCTTTGACTCTTCAGTGCTCGTAATAAAATATTACTTTGGGTGGTGTCGAGGAGCTTTCCTCTACCAAAGATCCAATGATGAAGAACTTTTTCTAAAAACAATTACAAACTGGGATGTAATAAAAATATTAATTTTATGTTGATAGTCATTGCAGAGTAAGATATTAGTTCGCATCATCCGGTTTCTTTTGCGCTTTTATGAAAGGAGAGATTGACTTATTTGTCCCAAAACGACAAGGTATTGCTATCAGAAAGATTGCCGGAACACAGATTTCCTGAACGATGTGCACATATCCAGAATATTATGATCTGGTCCCCAGAGAAAGCCTTTGACATATCCCCAGGTGTTGTGTTCCGTTTTTCCACGCGGTTTTGCGCTATCAATGCGGAATATTGGAGAATAGGTTCTCCATTGATCTTAAACGAGTAGGGCCAACATCATAATATGTGAAGGGAATGTTATGCTGAGATACCACTCAAACGCTTTTAAACTGTGTCCGGCAGAAACAAAACAAAAAACTAATGCCCACATTTGCAGGAGCCTGCTGGAATATGGATAGATTGCTTTGCATATGGCTATGCAAGCAGATGCCATCATGATTAAATGCTTTCAAGATCTAGGATCTACTGTGGTTGGGAGACATGTGAATGTAATCCACTGCCACAATATGGACTAGTACCGGGTCGTCAGAAACAAATGATCAGGTCAGTCAGTCGATTGCAGATCTAATCAATACAATTCAATCAATGTGCAGTATGTCCTTAGTGAACTTTAAGCCAATTGGTCTTCCATCTTGAGTCAGTTGTACCAGTCATTGCGATTCTGCAACCTTTCTCATAGTTATCCTTCCAGATCTGAGTGTAACTGCTGTAGAATTCTGCTTGAATTCTGCTCCACGTTAAGCACACGAAAGGTGTGTGACTGTGTTGGTGTATGGTCAGTGGATACTAAGTCTTGTCTATAGTATGGAACACATCTTCGCATCTGCTGCGCTTAAACCTCTTCTTTCATGTTTGCCTTAAAACTGGCTCATTCTGCTGTAGCCTATGTGTTTTTTGCAATGCAGCCCCGTGTGAGAGAATTGGGAAAAACCAATTGTTCGGCAGCCACACAGAACAGTTTAGCTTCCTCTCGTCAGGAACTCAATCGATTTCACCATCCAAACTGGGAAATTTAGGTTCTTCCATCAACCTCCTCCTTCTGATTCTTAGCCGCTGGTGACTTTCAGAGATTGTCTTTGCTACTTGCCAGAGTTCTCCACAGCCCCCCAATGGCTTCAGGCAGAAAGGTGACGTATAAAGAGATTTGTACTTGACGTTCTTGTCAACAAAAGAATAATTCAGAAGGAATTATCAAGTTCATCTAAAATTTTTTTCAACATACCTCTCAAACTAACATACAGGTAGCCCTCGGCACTTACAACAGTTATTTAGTGACCATTTGAAGCAGTAGTGGGATTCCAAAGATTATTTTGCCACCAGTTCCCGTGGGCTGTGGCTTGGGTGTAAGCGCTTTGCACACGTGCACACACTTTTTTGTGTGCGTGCCCATGCACCAAACACGCACTTTGCGCAGGCACTAAGAGGTGTTCAAACGTCACCTCCTGAAGCCTGCATCGATGCCAGTCGCTTCAGCAGCTCTGCCACGCAACACTCTTACTGTGCCGCACAAAGCAGCTGCGCTTCAAATTCCAGGGATAAAGGTGAGCAAAAGGGAGCCCAGGAAAGTGGGTGGGCCCAACAGCAGAGCATTGGAGAGAACCGGTTTTGGTCTTCCACTGGCTCATGCACTAGCTTGCAGAACCGGGCAACAGGCAGAATAACCATCAACTGATTGAAGTTAACAAAACTTCCAAAAACTCAGTGAAAAGGTGGCTTTCTGAACCATTTTCACATTAAATTGTGATGACGCTGTATGTCTCTCAAAATAACCCAAAACCTAAAACATATATTACAGTCCGGTGAGGCCTCAACTTAACTTCACTGTTTTATTTGGCACATGTTTAAAGTCACAAAAGTTACCACTATGAGGCAACCAGAAAAACCAAAAACAACCCGCATTGATGAGAGTTCCGAAGAAGCCAAGATAACTAATACATAAACTCGCGAAATAATCTGAGGGGAGTCCATGGGAAGAGGGACGCCTAGAATAGAAAAATTTTAAACAACTTTTTATCTTTCAAGGTGAACCACTAAAATTGACTTCTGCAAAATTCTAACTGCAGCAGTTACAAACTTATATACATAGGCTCCCACCTGCAAGCCACTGACGGAGATCATGTAATCTCCTCTTGAGTAGACCTCGCTTTTCCCTGATCCTCTCCTCTCTGCATGACCTAGGATGGATAGGGATTGGCCTGGATGCTCTTCTGACGTGCTCACTCAGCCTCTTGCCGCTTCCCCAGCCTCCTCTAGCCAATCTCTTGGAGCCAAGAGCCACACTCCCACTCCCTGTTGGCTGTTCCTCCTCTTCCTCAGAGTCAGTCTCCACCAGGGGCATGACACTAATGGCTGTTGCAGCATCCCCCTGGTGACATGATCAAAATTTGGATGGTTGGCAACTGGTTCCTATTTATGATGGTTGCAGTGTCCCGGGGTCATCCTTTGCAACTTTCTGGCAAGCAAAGTCAATGGGGAAGCCAGATTCACTTAACACAACCGAATTAGTAACTTAACAATGGCAGTGATTCACTTAACAACTGTGGCAAGAAAGATTGTAAAATGGGATAAAATTCACTTAATATATACCTCACTTAGCAACATACATTTTGGGCTCAATTGTGGTCATAAGTCGAGGACTACCTGTATTCTGTAGGGTGCCTGATGTAACGCTTGTTTTTCTCACCCTGGTGTTGGATTATGATTCTCAGAATTCCTTATCAATAACGCATTGCTGGGTTGGAATCCTGGGAGTTATAGTCAGGGTGCCGTACTAGAGAAGGACGTTTTAATTATTTTAGGATGATCTCAGTCATAACCTGAAGTATAAGCTGTAGCCCACACTGAACCAAAGTGTTGTAGACAAAAGATCCTCCATTCAATCTACAACTTCTCTAAATAGACTCAAGAACAGATTTTGCCTAAAAACTGAAGTACTACTGCTGGTCAGTTTAGATCAGGGGTGTCAAACTGGTTTTCTTCAAGGGCCGGATCAGCATTGTAGTTCTCCTCCGTGAGCCGGCAGGGGGTGGGGAGGGGGGAGATCAGATGGACACCTCCTGCAGCACCCCTGCCTGCCAAAATGGGGTGCAGAGGGCAGCATGAAACACCCCCCCCACCCCGAGGCCCATTTCTAGCCTCCATGGCCTCCTGCAGCACTCTGCTGGCCTTTGGTATTTCCAGGCCAGCCCTGCAGGCCAGAACTAAGCTCCGCTGGTTTAGATGGTACAGAACTAGAATGACCAGTAATTCAATTACAGCCACCAGTTTTGCCCTCGCCAAGCCATCAGCATATTTTCAGTGCTCTGCAGTGCTCTATGGCTGTCCTAAATCAGTCAGCATTCCCTTCCACTCAGCCAGAGGGAGAATAATAAAAACTGGCAGACTTGATACCCCAACCGTCTCTCTGTTCTTTCTTCAGCATGTTTGCTTTTCTGTGGCAAGGAACAAAATAAAGGAAAACTCCTGCAAGCTACTGTTGAGAATGCAGCAAAAGTATCCCTCAGAGCAGTCAGAAAGCAATTAACAAATTAAAAAACAAAACAAAACAGGGATGAGCCATGATGCAAGTTGAAAAAAAATCCAGAAGCCTTAGGAGTTCCTCCAGAAACACTGCCAGTAGCTGTGAAATTATTGATCGATTAAATTTATTTACTACCCATCTCGTATCCAGCAGCTTGAATGAAACTTAGCAAAGTTCTCTTGACTTCCTTTGCATCCGCTGAAGCAATTAATTTCAGAATGAAAAGCTCTGGATGGAAGGGCCCATGGCATAATGGGGTCGTGCAAGGCTGGTGATGTTGATCACTGATGTTGATTTGGAAAAAAAAAATGAGTAAAGAAAAATTCACAGTGACAAATAATTTTCTTCTGTGTGAGGACTACAGAAACACACGAGGCTGCCACCTCTAAAGCGGACTGTTTCCCTATGAACCAAGCTTGGTTAAGATTGTTTTTCCCAACCTGATGGAGACTGAGTGGGAAAAGGGACAGCCCAGGTCATTGGCGGAGTGCCTAATGCTGTTTCGTCTTGGCAGTGAGTGTGATCAGTTCCCTCTCCAGCATTGGAACACCTCCACCCAGTGGAAACTGCTTGGAAGGAAAAACACCAAGAACTGTGACTCATTTGGACATGGAACAGGAGATCTTTGCTAAAGGCATTTCATATGGACTCAAGAGGAGCTTTAAATAGCTTTATTTGTTTCTTGTTCCACACTGAAAGTTTTCTCTGTGTTTACCCCATGCTGGTAACTTCTCAAGCTCTGCAGTATTTTAAAGGTCATGGAATTGATTTTTCTTATTTTCTTAACCAAAATTTTTAGTAGCCATGAAGTCCTTGGATTGTTTATTAAGGATGGTCTGGGTAAATTGGAGAGTCTACAGTTTTTCAAAACATTCAGCCTCTGTGTCTATACAGTAGATTTAAATTCATGCAGTAGATTTAAGATTTTTTTTCAGATAGAAACTTCTGAAGAGGAATAAAATTCCTTGTTTCTTTTGGGATGTGTGTATGTGTGTATTGGGGGGGTGGGGGGGAAGAAAGGTGGTTCAAATTTTATTCAGGTAGTCCTCAACTTATGATCACAATTGAGCCCAAAATTTCCATTGCTAAGCAAGAAAGGTCATTTTATGACCTTTCCTGCCATTTTTGACATTTCCTGCCATTTTATGTCCTTTCCTGCCATTGTTAAGAGAATAATTACAGTTGTTAAGTTGGTAACACTTCCCCATTTACTTTGTTTGTCACAAAGTCACGAAAATTGATCACATAACCCTAGGTCTAGGACATTACAACCATCATAAATACATGCCAGTTGCCCAGTATCCAAATTTTGATCCCGTGACTATGAGGATGGTGCAAGAGCCATGTGAGAAGTAGTTAGAAATCACTTTTGTCAGTGCTGTTGTAACTTTGAGAGGTCATTAAACAAATGGTTGTAAGTCAAGGACTACCTATATTTTAAAAAGGGAAAGTTGGTGTTGTATACCAGCTTTGTGGTTCTTTTATGTAATTAAACCTGAATGTTCTGCGAACTTTATGGCTTTGCTTGTCCTCCATGCCTAGTGTGATGTACAATGTTTGGTTTCAGATCCAGAAATTGTCCCTGTATCCCCACGGAGCAGTATAAAAGTTCAAGATGAAGAGGTGGAAAGGTTCTCCCCAGTGGCACTCCGGCTCACGGATCCTGTGGTGTCTCCTGTGGCCCGAAGTCCAGATACAAGCAGTCCCCCAGTTGCCTCAAAAAAAGCAATCAAGAAATTGGAAGCCCAGTACAGCTCTTCCAGATCTGAGTCCATGCACAACAACAGCCCCAAATCCTGCCCCACTCCTGAGGTCAGTCATGGATATGTGAGGAGATGGCCAGCTTTTGATTTGTGAACAGATGGTTCATAAAAAGATGGTTGGGCCATCTCTCAACGCTTTCACAATACAAAATGCACATGAGGTTGATGTGCTGTTTTGACCATTTGCAAACCTATATCCTGTGTCCCGACATGTAAGCTCAGATAAGTGAATAAGAGTTACCCTAGCCAAAACTAATTAACCACAAGCTCTAACCTTCTGTTTCCTTCTGTGCAGGTTAGAGAGAAATCTTCATTCTCTTCTGAAGGGGATGAATTGACACAACAAAACTGTCAAACATTGTGATGTATTTTCCCCATTGTCAGTGGCTTGTCTTTTTGCACTTTTCCCCCGCTCAGATAACAGATAATCAGAGTTGGAAGGGACCTTGTAGGTCATCTAGTCCAANGGTTAAATCTCTCTTTGTTCAGTTTCCATCCATTGTTCCTTGTCTCTCCTACAGGAACTTTAGAAAAGAGCTTGACCCCTTCCTCCCTGTGGCAGCCCCTCAAATATTGGAAGATTGCTATCATGTCTCCCCTGGTCCTTTTCTTCACTAGACTAGCCAAGCCCAGTTCCTGCAACCATTCATGTCTCCAGTCCCCTAATCATCCTGGTTGCTCTTCTCTGTACTTTTTCTAGAGTCTCAACATCTTTTTTACAGCATGGTGACCAAAACTGGATGCAGTACTCTAGGTGTGGTCTTACAAAGGCTTTATAGAGCGGTATTAGTACTTCCCTTGATCTTGATATTTAGTATTCAACTTATGAATGTAATGGAGCCTGGTTTTTAGTATGTGGTAAATCATGATGATTGGAAGTTGAGGCACCCATGTGACTTTCCTGATTTTATAATCTTTTTTAAGGTGGTTGTCAATGCCATGGTCATTAAGCAAGTCAATGCATTACTGTGGGCATTTTTTTGCTGAAAACATCATAAATCAGGCTGCGTGACCCCAGAATGTGTTATGAAGGTGAACCAGTTGCCAAGGGCCTGAAGTGCGATTATGTGACCACAGGGGGCACACAGCCATTAGAACTCCAGAACCGAGTCATCAGTATTGGGGGCCCCCAATAGTATTACAGTTTATCAGTGATTCACTCGTGAACAACTCGTTCCTGATGAACATTTCAGGAGGAGAAATGCAAGACATGCAAAGCTCCAGTGCCTATTTGTTCCTCTCCCTGCTCTTCCTCCATGGCTCATCTATTTTAGGGAGAACATCTGCTAGGAAATGGAAATTCCCCATCCATGGAAACAGCAGAGTTGGAAGCCCTGATCACAATGATCACCGGGGGCTCAACTTGCACCAAAATCAGGAGTGTTCTTTCAGCCAGTAACATTATTAACCAAGTGCTAGAAAGGGAAAATAATTAAGAGTGCAGCGACTAAACAAACAACGTCCAACTGGAATATTCTGAGAGTTATATTAAGACTGGAGAAAATATGGCATGAGATGGATCAATTAATTTATTACAATGTAACTATTTACTGTTTATTTAAGGTAGACATCTATGGTCACCAACATTATAAATAGTATCTTCAGCAATAATGACAAAGATTGTTGTGAGCCATTTAGAGTTGATTTGGAGTTGGGCAGCACCTAAATCGAATAAAATTAAAAGAAATTTTAAAAAAGTATAATTAAAAAGCAACTTTAAAAATGTACAGCCTAATTAAAACACAATTATGTTTTTTTAAAAAAATATAACGCAACGCAGCAGCCAATCTCCAGAAAAGAGCAAGTTTGAATAAGAAAGATTTTGCTTACTGGTGGAAAAATATCAGAAGTGAAATTGGCCTGATTTAGGAAAAGGGAAAGGGGTGTTTCTGGAAATGAGGCTGAACAGAAGGTTGCATCCAATTAGGCCAATGGCCAGATGTTAACCTGTTTTGGTTACCGTAAATGGGTCAAGAGAGATGCAATTATATCAAGTCTCAGCTGCCTTTTAGTTCCAGAATGGAACTAGAGCTTCAGCAGCACCATAAAGAAAAGGCCCCAGGATACCCCCACTTTCCTCTAGAACCCATTAGGGTCCACCAGTGGATCGCTTAAATGTGCCAGCCTCCCTGCAGGGGGTGGTGGAATAAGCAATCTCAAGGGCCCTTATTTACTTATTTATCATATTTAAGAACTGCCCATCTCCCTCACAAAGGGACTCTGAGCAGTGCACAAATAAAATATAAAAAATATTAAAGGCATAAAAACAGTACATAAAATTTGATAACTAACAAATTTCAATTTAAAAGAGTCAAGGAATATTAAATCAAGAGGTGTGGTGGCGCAGTGGTTAGAATGCAGTATTGCAGACTAAATCTGCTGACTGCCAACAGTTTGATTCTCACCGGCTCAAGTCCATCCTTCCGAGGTCGGTAAAATGAGGACCCAGATTGTTGGGGGCAATGTGCTGACTCTGTAAACTGCTTAGAGAGGGCTGTCAAGCAGTGGCCGCCAACTTTTTGGGACCCAGGGTTCCGTGGAGAAATTTTTTTCTGTGGACTGGAGGGAGCATAGCTTTGCATGCTGCCTGCATCCCGTGGGTGGGACTCTGCTTGTTTGCATGGCCTGTTTGTAGGCAGGCTGTGAACCAGTGCCTGTTCATGGACCAGGGGTTGGGGACCCCTGCTGTAAAGCACGATGAAACAGCATATAAGTCTTCAGTTTTTGTAACTGCTATTGCTATTAAAATGCGGGGTGAGGGCATTTAGGCCACTAACCAGCCCCATGGCTACGTGCTCCTTTGTGCATTCTAAGCAAAGCTGCAAAGCTGTGTTTTCACGCTTTCCCAGAAGGCCAGGAGAGTGGGGGGCCATCTCACTTTTGTGGGTGGGAGAGTGTTCCACAGGGCAGAAGGCTCTTTTCCTGGACCCTGCCAGTCAGAATTTTTGAACTGATGGGGTCTGTAACATACCTTCCTTGCCTGATTGGTTGGGACAGGCTGATGTAAAGGGATAAAGATAGTTTGGTAGGTAACCAGGCCCCTTGCCATGTAGGACTTTAAAGGTCATAACCAATATCTTGAAGTGGACTGAATTGGGATGTGCTAAATTTGGTTCCTGAATTAGACTATATTCTAGGTTTGCATAATACACTGAGCTGTAAAATAACCAAGTAGGTTGAGTTTTTACAACATACTGAATCATTACAATGAATAGTTCAAGGTTAAAATGAAGTTTGCCATTAATCCTTTATTTGCCTTAATTAAGCATCTTCTGCAAATACAACCATTTCATCATTTTCTGGGTGTCTTTAGATGGATACAGCCAGTGAAATGGAAGAATTGGACATTGACAGCATCTCATTAGTACCTGAGCAGGAGAACCATGATCCAGTAAAACTTCAAGTCTTCTTGGCTCGATATAGGTAAGGTTGTACAAAGAAACCAGTGGTGACATTAGATATTAAGAATGCAAATGATTTGTAGCAAATATTAGATTTTATATGATACAATGGGAAAATTCTTGCATCTAGAGACTGATGGAGTTGTGTTTGGTAAGGAAAGGCAATGAACAATTGCAAGTTATACATGGAAAGAGAAATATATGACTAAGTGGATGAATTTGTGTATCTTGATAGAATGTCTTCAAAAATAGATGGAGAAAATGTGTTAATTAAGAACTGTGTGTGATAAAACATGCACAGGGTCCAAATAGCTGTTGAATCAGTATGGGCTGAATATAAAAATGATCTAATCATTTAATATGGAATGATGTTATATAGAGAGGTGGCTTAGTCATATCAAGAGAATGAAGAGTGAATTGCAAAATAAATATATGAAAAAAGTGAAGAATGGGAAATGGATGATGTCATAGTTAATGGAATTGATGATATCCTCAAAAATAGAAAGATGACAGATTTACAGGGAAAAAAAGTGATATATGGAAATGATGGAGATATTATTGTGGTATTATTATGTGTATTATTATTATTGCACTTGGCCCACAACACACCTGACATAACAATAGTTGAAAAGAAAAAGGTTTGGTTCATTGAAATTGCAATACCTAGTGATGCACGAATTGTAGATACGCAGCAAAAAAAAAATCACAAAGTATCGGGACTTACAAATTGAAGTTGAGCGACTTTGGAAAAAGAAATTGTGTGTTATCCCAAGTCGAATTGTTCATGGAGGCCTTGGCAGAAAAATCCTAAATGGCCTAGCTCTTGCTATTTATAGAAATTCTAATTTTCAGACTGAATACCCTGATTTACAAAAAAACACACTCGGAACAAGTTATATCCTCCAATGCTACCTAGCTTCCTAGGTCTGGTTAGGACTCACTCTAGCTACCAACCAGCCCCGAAGGCTTAAATCTCACAAAAATAAATAATAATCCATCAATCACTCATTAAATGACCCATAATCCCTTCTTGGGTGCAGCTTGCGGCAACTGAATGAACTGAGTGTTACTGCGCCAGATGCCCTTCCTCTATTCCTGCTATAATGTGGAATGTTTTAATATTCAGCACATATATTTCTCAATGCTGCCCATAGAGAAATTTATCTGCCTCTACCTAGGATCAAACTCACAGCCTCCTGATTGTGAGATGAGAGCTCCACCTCTAGGCCACTGCACCACTCATGATGGAGACAAGAATGGTTTGCAAAATAGAAAAAAAACTATAGGGATGTGACATGAATGTTTTAGTATGGATTTAGTTAGACTTCCTTTCTTTTTCTCTTATAGCCTCTCTTTAAGCTCTTATTTATTCTTTCTTCCTTTTTATCTGCATTATGTGTAATGTGTTACCCTTAAAGGAGTTAATGCATGTATGGTTTTTCTCAAGGTTTTCCTATCCACCAGGTTTATTTCAAAGCAGGAATGAATGTTATCCAGATCATATTGGTCAATGATTATGAGAATGTCATCCATTCAGTTCAAAATATCGTTCAGTTTACCTTCTAATGACAGCTGGGATATTTGATCTGCAGATATGTATTGGCAGACTTTAGTTTGGATTGTAGAAATTGAAATATGTAGGAGATTAGCAGATAAGATCTATCTACATGCAGCAGATAATAGCTGCTCTTTTTCATTCTTCACTTCGATCTTTTTTGTTTTGTTTTGAGCTGGAGCATTATGGCCACTCTGTGAATAATGAACAGGGATGACAGACCAGAAAATGCTTCAGAATAAATGTTCATAGCTGCTGCTTTGTAACTCAAAAGATATGTATAGGAATTAGGTATTAATCTGGCAATCATAAGGTGGCCAAACTTTTGGATATCTGATCTTCTTTCTGAACTGTAGTCAGTTCTCCTTTGGTCCCCATTTTTATTTTAATCTTTTATGCAAAACTCTTCCATACAGTTTGTCTTAAATTTCAGTTTTGTCACAGTGTTTATTAAATCCTGCACAAAATCCTGCACAAAAATAATCTTAGGCATATATATATATATATATTGCTATGGAAGTGTAATGCAGTCTGCACAAACTATCATTATTAAATTAATGTTAGATATTCCCTTAATTTAAAATGAACATTATAAGAGAGACCCAAAAGTGCTTTTTCAAAAGGCAACTGGACCTTCTTTGTTTTTGCTTGAAGATGTTTCACTTCTCATCCAAGAAGCTTCTTCAGTTCTTCAAACAAAAACAAAGACAGTCCAGTTGCCTTTTGAAAAAGCACCTCTGGGACAACCGTGACTTGGATGCCTGAGAATCTCCATAGACAATTACAAGAGAGACTGCATAGAATGGAAAATCCAAAGCAATACTACAGGATCACATGGAAAAGATTCTTCATCTTTGCCACTGAATTTTGCCTCTGCTAGTATACCTTTGCAGATGCTGCCTTCCTCGCTTAAGAAGCAGATTCAGTTGATGGCCAAACTCCTTGTTGGCCTGTTAGACTTCAAAACATTCTCCTTACATTCATTTCAGTTATAATCCTTTTGATGGCCCCAATGAGAATCCTGAGGCTGAACTACCACTTACGGCTGGCGAGTATATTTATGTTTATGGAGAAATGGATGAAGATGGCTTTTTTGAAGGTACACTGTAAGATGCATGAAAAAACAGAGATGTAAAGGAGGCGAAGTCTAGAATAACTCATCAAAATAGTCTTGTCTGTGGGAATAGTCTTGTCTATGCACAGAGGCGTTTGCACAAGCGCAGAGGCATTCCAACTCACCTTCTCCAAGCCTGCACTCTCCTGGTAGCTTCAGCAGCTGCTGTGCAGCACTCTGCTGTGCCACGCAAAGCAGCTGCGCTTCAAAGGTGGAGCAATGGAGAGAACTGGTTCGGTCTCTGCTTCTCATTGCCACTATCGGCTCTGCAGAATCGGGCCGAATCGGTAGAATACCACCACTGGAGCAGGAAAAGTTTCCAAACTTTTTCAGTCCACTGCCCCCTTGGTGCTACAAACTCATCCTTGGTGCCCCCCACCCAGGGGGGTATTCAAATTTATGTGGTAATTGACCTAATTTGAGGTTGGCTGCTGTCATTGACTGGATGGTCCCATGCGTTGTGCCGTCATGTGGACTGGTGGCACTGGCCACCGGTGACTGGCAAACCAAATACAGCCCGTCCTCAATTAATGCCATTGTTGAGCAAGTTGTTCTTTAATTTATGACTGCTTCTACCCCAGAGCTACGTTGCACCTTCGTTTTGCCTTTGACCTTTAATCAGGTCTCTAAATTTCCACCCCTGCCTGTGTTGTGTCGAACGAGAGGAGAAGAGAGGTTGATCAGATCCTCTCTATCCAACCTCTCTCTCTCCCTCTCTCTCCACCAATGCCAGGAAAGCCACTGTCAGTCAAAATTCATTTTACTGGTCTCCGGGATTTTAAAACTTATGAGTTGGTGATCCCTTGTTGTCCAAAAGTTTGGGCACCCCTGATCTAAGGGTGAGCCTGAGAGACGAAAGAGAAGAACAAGAAAGGGATGAGAGCAGAGAATGAAGATAAAGAAAGAACAAAAGGGAAAGAAAGAAAAAAAGGACACACACAAAAAGAAGGGATATGAAGAAAGGGGCACAGAAAGAAAAAGAACTTACAAAGTAAGGGAGAGTGAGACACAAAATAATTGAGACATCTATTCTAGTCCAATAACCTGCTCCATTCAGTTAGAAGCGAGGTGGGTGTGTTCCTCATAATTTACCATACATTTTTTTTGCCTTCTTCAAATTGCACTGATAATACATGTGGAAAAGTAATTATTTTGCTTGGATGAGAATCTGGTCCAATGGCCTTTTAAGCCTCAACACAAAATGTGGGAGCTTCCTGATAGTCTCTGACCAATTCGCCACAAAACCTTCAATAGAACCCTAATAGAGTTTCAATTGCGCAAAGATGTTTCATTTGAAAAGCGCGTTCTCGTCTAAATACAAGCCCCCCCTCAAATAATTCAGTGTCTGATGCTCAGGATCTCTCTCTTCTGCTTTCTTCCTCTGCTCTCTTCTTCTCTCTCTTCCTCTCCCTCTTCAACTGCACTTGCTGTACTTCCGATGTGCCTGCGCGGCCAGCCTCCATCGAACATAGATGGACGCATGATGGAGGATAAGAGAGATAGTAAATAGATAGTAGAGATAAAGATAGATAGATAGATAGATAGATAGATAGATAGATAGATAGATAGATAGAATAGATAGAGACAGACAGACAGGCAGGCAGGCAGACAAACAAACAGACCTTTTGGATGGATGGACGGACAGACAGACAGAATGCGACAGTGGCAGCACTTTGGGAAAGCAGTGGCGGCGGCTTTTCCCAATGTGCTGCTGCATTTGAGGTGCCGATTCCGGAGTGTTACTACAGTCAATGGGTGAACCTGCAGGGCCAGCGCCTTGAACGTCCCCCTGCTGCCTCAATTATTCTTCCTGTAAGGAAAGTTTTTAAGTGTCAGTTTTATCCTGCTGTAGGCCTCAGCTGCATCTGAGCTATTTACAGTAATAAAACCAGCACAGTAAAAGAGAGCTGATGTGGTATAGTGATTAAGATATCTCTTGGAGCAGGGAGGTCCACATTGTAGTCCAACTACAGTCATGGAAGTCACGGGATAACTTTGGGCCTGTCACTCTCAGCCCAACAGTATTTACCAATCAAATACTTTTAATATCTCTATATGCTGCGCTGCCATATGTGGCTATTTTGGGGCAGCCAGGAACATAAGAAAGTCTGGTTAGATTCCCTTAAAGATCCAGCTTTCCTGTTTTTCCAATTATAAACAGAGTGGAGATATAGTGCTTTATCTAAATCAGGGGAAATGTTTTGGAAATATATTTTAAATCGTCTGTGTTAGGCTAGGCTAGGCTAGAACAGAATAGAACTTTACTGTCACTTTGAATGTACACTAATCGGCATACATTAAAATGAAATTTCATTGCATTCAGGTCTCAAAGGGTCACTACCTCCAAATATACACTACATCAAGGGTCTTCATACTTGACAAGTTTAAAAGACTTGTGGACTCCCAGAATTCCTCAGCTAACATGACTGGAGGAGGAATTCTGGGAGTTGAAGTCCGCCAGTCTTAAAGCTGTCAAGTTTGAAGAATCCTTGCATGACATAAACAGGACCGGGGGGGGGGGGGACNGGGGGGGGGGGGGGAACGACTGTTGTTAGAGTTATTTCACCTGAAGCCACAAGGTCTTCTGATCTCTCATGTTGTTAAATTCATCTTCAGGGGAGCTGATGGATGGTCGGAGAGGCCTTGTCCCTTCCAACTTTGTGGAGCGGCTTGCAGATGATGACCTGGTTACCTTCTTGCCTCAGGAACTCCATGATCTCTCCCAAAGCTCCCCTCTTGAGCGGAGTTTTCTCAGCATAAGTATCAGCAGTGGAGAGAGAAGTGATTATTCATCGGAGGAGCTCAATGCCAGCACAGCTCCTTCTAGGCTAGAAGGGGACCAAGGAGAAGGAGGTATTTCCATTGCAGTGCCTTATCCCAGAAAGGTGACTCTAATCAAACAGTTTGCCTCTAGCCTCTTGGTGACATGGGATCCACCACTGGTGCCTAGTGGAAGCTGCTTGGATGTCCAGAGCTACAATGTCTACGTGGACACTGAACTACGGGAAAATGTGAAGGCTGGTTCCCAGATGAAGGCCATGATTGACAAACTGGACTTGAAAACAAAAGCCTATCGCGTCTCCATACAGAGTGTTTCAGAGAAAGGGAGCTCAGACAGACTGCAGTGCACGTTCCTGGTGGGGTGCGGTTTTGTCTTGGCTCCAAGTCAGCTTCAAGTGCGGAGTGTCAAGGCCACTTCTGTGGAGCTCTCCTGGATATCGAGCAACAGCAATTTCCCACATACCATATACCTCAATGGGGGAGCATGTGATATAGTGAAGGCTGGAATATATTGGTACACGTTTCGCAACCTGAAGCCAAACACTTCCTACATTGCCACAGTCAAAATCCAGCCTCAACAGACTTTCTGGAAACCATTCCCAGAAGTGGAAGAGCAGGCCTTGTCCACAGAGATCCAGTTCACGACATCTTCAGCAGGTAAGTAAAGCATTCAGAGATTCTGCAGAATTGGACAGAGTATTCCAACTGTGGCCTCGCTAATGCAGTATAACTTGGTATTATTCAGAGGTGATATTCAGCAGGTTCTGACCAGTTCTGGAGAACCAGTAGTGGACATTTTGAGTAGTTCGGTGAACCAATGGTAACCTTCCCCCAGGAGTGGGGAGGGAATGGAGATTTTGCAGTATCATTCTCTAGACACACCCACCAAGCCATGCCCACAGAACTGGTAGTAAAAATGTTTGAATCCCACCACTGGTATCACTGTTCAATAGTTTTGAGATCACATCTGCCAGGTCTTCTTCAGAATCCTGCAATGTAAACCATCTGGTCTGACAATTTCAACTCATCTAGATTGGGTAGGTGTTCTCTTGTCAGTTTCTTGCCTATTTTGATCTGCATTCCAGCTTTGTCTCCCATGATGTTCCTTTTGGTAGGTTGGACTAACAACAACAATACAATTCTAAAGGAGGGGACCCATAAAAGCACCCCATTGATGACCTCAGTTTTGTGCTATTCATAGATCACACGGTTTTCTTGTGTTCTGTTGATTTGCTGAGTGTTTTTGCAAATCTACTTGTTACTAAATTTCTGGCTGTAACTACAGTCCTGTTTATGGCTTTTGCTATCAGGATACTGAGGGTCTGTGATGACCCAGGGTGTGGCACAAAGGCAACACAGTCAGATAATCAGTAGGAGTCCCTTTATTAGCTCTAACTTTGCCCTCAATGTCCTGGTTATCTTCTGGCTGGAGAAAAACTCTCCCATAACAGCCTTTGGCCACAGAGAATCAAGTCCAAAACATGATCAACAAAAACTGTAACTGTAACTCCAATCAAGGCAAAATGAGGTAATTAGTCCAACAGGGCAGGAGCAGGAATTCCAGATGTGAGGCATGGCAATAACTCAGTTGGGAAGACACCAGGAACACAAATAAGCAAAGTCAACACAAGATAAACTCATGTTTGCTCCCAGCAGCTGCCGCACTCAGCATACATTTCTTTTAAACTCTCTTCCCAGCTGTGGCTAATGAAGGGAATCAGGGCCCTTTCTTCACCAATAAGACATGCAACCCATGTTGCTCTCTTCTCCATTCATCCCTGCGTGCCCTTGGATGAAGAGGAGGTAGGCCTGGGTCTTCCTCTGAACTCCCTCTCCCTTGTTCTACCTCTTCCCTGCTCTGCCCAGCCAGTCTTTACCCTTCCCCAGTTTCCTCCACAGCCCATGGAGCCACACTCCCAGTCCCTGTCAGCTGTTTATCTTCCTCCTTGGATTCAGACTCCACAGGGGCATGACAAGGTCGAACCTTGAACACATTTATCATGATCATTGCTTAGAAGTACTGATTCCTGAGGTACAGGCACTACTTATAATTAACAAGTGATTAGAGGGAGATGCTTTGTTAGATGGAAATATTTAGTTTAAAGCTCTAAAAACTACTTGAGGGTTGCAGTCTATTACTTGAAGAACTTTACTGAGAAGATTCTTGTTTCCATCCCTTCAATATCCTCCTCATAAGCCTCCTTTTCTTCAGCCTCCATTTTCCCTCCTTCCACACGGAGCTCTGCTTGAGCAGTGAGTTAGACTAAAAGACCTGTTATTCTGTTACTCCTTTGGAGTCTGAGTTATATTTTTTTCCCTTAGTCCTTCAGTTTTAGGGACCTTAAATTAAGCTTCCTATACACTTTTTGGGCTAAATCAATTTTACCATGCTGGTGTTTTTGCAGAAGAAATAGCCAGTGATTCTTTCTTCAGGGTCTCCAGATGCTCCGCTAGATGTCCGAGTGGATCCTGGCCCCACATCTGGTATTCTGGTCATCAGCTGGTTGCCAGTCACCATTGATGCTGAAGGATCATCCAATGGAGTGCGGGTCACCGGCTATGCAGTGTATGCTGATGGACAAAAGGTATCAAGTTGTTTGGGGCATGGCTGGAAGAAAATTAGAACAGTATCATTTCCACCCAGGGTAAGATATCAACAGTGAACATGGAGGAATAAAATCTAACAGTGTCAGGATTTTCTCCAGAACTCAGTTTGGTATTTTTTTTTATGCTGTGAGTTTTACAACATTTATCTTCCCGCCTTGCACTTCAATCCATCATTCTTTATCTATTAGATTTGATTCTGAATATAGGTAGTCCTTAACTTACAACCACAATTGGAACCAAAATTTCCATCTCTAAGCAAGGCAGTCATTAAGTGAGTCATCACATGACCATGACTGCTTTTATGACCTTTCCCCTCACAATCATTAAGAGAATCACATGGTTGTTAAGTGAATTTGGCTGACCCAGCCGACTTTGCTTGTCATAAGCTGTCTGGGAAGATCATAAATGACAATCAATCAATCAGAATTGATCATTCAATCAGAGTAGAGCTGGAAGGAATCATGTAACCCTGGGATGCCGCAGCCATCCTAATACATGCTATTATCCATGCCTCTATTGCAGTTGTGACTATGAGGATGCTGTAATCGTGTGAGGACTGGTTGTAAGAAACTTTTTTCAGCAGAGTCATTAACTTCAAACAGTCACTAATGAATGGTTGTAAGTCAAGGATTGTTTGTAGAGTTCTTCCTTCAACATTCTTTTAGCACCCAGAATAGACAATTCTGATGGTTTGTCTTATAACCTCATGCTTTATTAAAAGGCTTGCTGTGTAGCTTAAAGATCTTTGTATTATTGCTTTTTGGGAATTAGAGAAATTATGTAAAGTGCAACATACCCAGAGAAGTAGTGTACATAAATAATTGAAGGCAGCAGATTGAAAAAGGGGGAAATTAAATTTAGTTTTTACCAGTACTACTCACTAGACCTCTCCAAACTTCATCCTTATGTTCATTGCATGCACCCATTTATACTCTGCCCTACTACATCCCCCATCTTTCTACTTAGAGACCCTCTTACTTGTTCATCACGAAGAATGAGTAATCCTACCTTCCTTTTTTTTGCAGAAAGTGCCTCAGCCTTTATCTTCCTACTTATTTCAAGTTAATTACTCTTATTTCAGGTGATGGAAGTTACCTCTCCAACAGCTGGTAGTGTCCTGATTGAGATTTCCCAGCTGCAGATCCTCCAGCTCTGTCAGGAAGTGACTGTAAGAACGGTGTCTCTTTATGGAGAATCGGTGGATTCTGTGCCAGCTCAGATCCCTTCAGCATTGTTGGAAGAAGTAGACTGCTTTTCTGAATCTCAATTTCATGGTCATCCCTCCTGGCTTCTGGGTGGGGAAGCACAGGCTTTTGTTACACGAATTTCTCAGGTTCCAGGGAAAGAACTGCCTTCTGCCACTAAGAACTCAGTTGCCAAACTCACCTTGCAGACCACTATTACCAGTGAAAAATCTGGGGATCATGTGCATTCAGAGACATCCTCCAATGTCAAGGCTCCCTTGACACCAACGGTGCAAGGCGTGTCACCAGAACTTGGAACTCTTCTGAGAGAAGAAGAGAATTATCTTCTGCCCTCTGCAGGCAGTGTGGTGAAGGAAGATCTGAGTGTGCTCAAGAAGGAGGAATCTGGAGAAGACAAACAGGTAAATGTGAAATTCCTTCCTTCCCGGTAGATAAGTAGAGATTGGGGAAGGACCAGTGGTGCTATTCTACCTGTTTGTCCCGGTTCCAGCGTACCGAAGATCAGCTGGCAGAGAACCGGTTTGCTGTGAGTCTCTCCAATGCTCTGCAGTTGGGCCCACCCGCCCACCCGAGCTCCCTTTATTAACTGCTTTTGAAGCACAGCTGCTTTGCATGTCACAGCAGATTGCTGCATGGCAGCTGTTGAAGCAACAGGGAGAGTGCAGGATTGCAGGAGGTGAGTAGGAAAGCCTCTGCGCATGCGCTAAGTGCGTGTTTGGCACGCACACGCAACAAGCACGCCCACCAAGCCATGCCCACCGAACTGGTGGTAAACCACTTTAAAATCCACCACTGGGAGGAATCCATGAACACTGAAATAAACATCTTTCTGCCCATGGTATGCTATAATACAGGGGTGTCAAACTGGCAACCCACAGGCTGGATCCATTATGCACAGGCCATGCCCACTCCAGCTCCACAAATGGGAAAAATGTCATGAAATGTCACGTGACATATCTGAAATTAAGTTTTATTCAACCATGAAGCTGGTGCAGAATCTTGGCCAGTCATTAACTCAGTTCATAGATTTCACTAAGCCACAATTTCATCATGCTTTGTCTTAACCCACATAAACCATAATTTACAAAGCAGCAAAACTTGATTTATACGTCAGTATCACATTTCCCAAGGCAAGGAATTATTTTTTTCAGCAGTTTTAATGTTTTTTTGTATGCCACTCCAGGTCTGTTGGAATTGGGTGGCCAAAACATTTAAATAAACAATAATAAATCCAAACATAGTTTAGAATCATATGTGAATCCAGCTTTTTTCAAGTAACCAACTGCCTGCCCCACTTAGATAAACCAGACCAGGAAACCAGATCCACTGGAAGGCTCAAACTACTTGCATTAAGATCAGCTATAATTATGAAATCTTACAAATTTGATTGTGCTGTATCTCTTCCCTTTCTTATATTCCAGTGAATCAGGCAGGGGTCTGCCTAAGCTGCCTTTAAATATTACCTCATTTGTTAGGATTTTAAAAAATTGTTGCAGCCCCTTTTGCCTATTCTTGATTACGTCTTGTATTGAACAGAGCAATAAAGCTATGTATCTTGTTCCACTAACACCTGTTGAAGTCACAATCCATAATGTATATCACAAAGCAACATCAATCAGTTAAACTTCTTCAGCAAAACCACAATTAAGCAGAAGACACAGAAAAGTCTGTTAATATGAATCTTAGGGGATTTGCATGCACAATTGTGATTCTACTTTCATTCACACTGTGTTTTCCTCTAATAACCAACCCATAGTGCAGCATCAACTCTTACCAAGCTCAAGATGAAATATGTTCTCATAACTTTACAGGAATCTCTCTCCCTCCCTCTTCCTAATTAGAAAAGGAACATAACTGCTAATTTCACATTTAATATTGTTAGGTTTTGTGCATCTTAGAATCTGAATTAATCCAATGAAACTCTGAACACGAGGCTACTGATATTCAGCTTTTTTACTGATCAAGACTAAAGCCAGGCGTCTTTAATGTCCTGCCTCAAACGTCAAGGCAAAGAGAGAAAAAGCAGGCATGCAAAAAAACCCCCATTTTTCCTTCTTATATACACAGTTTGCATAGATTGTCATTCTGTTAGAAATATAATTTGATATCCATTACTTCATGCAAAAGCTCATGATTTTCTCAGCACTCTGAAACAATGGACCTCAGAAAGGGGAAATGAATACATTTTCTAGCATATAGCTCAGAGTTTGTTAGAATTATCTCACATTAGGTTGCTGAGAATATACATTTTAAGTTACAAACAAGGCTAAGTTTGGCAATTAGTCTGGAGGCTTTATCTCATCAGTTGGCACATTAGGTTACAATGGAGATTCTCTCAGCAGCAATAACAAAAACTGAGTTAGGCTACACTCTGTGTATGTTCTAATCCTTTCAGTATCTACATTATTTTAATATTAAGAGATATTAATAATTAAGAGATGCTAATACAACATCTCTCTGCAACAATGTGCTCCCAGGAACTGCTGCTCACCGTGATAAAGCAGGAGCTGCACATTTCAGACAGTGGTGCTGTTAGCCTGGAGACCTGTGGAAGCTGCCCTGCAGAACAGGGGACAAATGCCCCACCAGAAAGAGAGCCAGAGAACAACCAGAGCTCCCTGGAACCAAAGATACCACCCATGGACAGACCTTCCATGCAAGAAGACAACAGCGCCTGGGAGGTGGTCCAAAGCAAAGGACAAACTCCAGAGTCTTTAGTCAAGTCTTCAGGGAAGATGAAGCCATTGAAAGAAGGCTCCAGAGATGACTCCTCTCAGCTGGTGGCCAGGAGCAGAAGAGAGGTCGGTATTCATTGATCAAAGGCCTCTTTGGTTTGGAAAACCTAATGATCCGTAACTTCATACAAACCGCAAAGACTTTTGGTCTTCATGCAAGGACATGAATGTGCACACGTAATGATTGTTTATATTAACAGTTTGTTTTATTTCCTGTCTGAGGCCTGCTAGAAACCAAATGAGTCAGGATTTAAGAAGGGCCTTTTTCTGACTTCTGGGGAAACATTTGGCTAAAAGACAAAATAAAATTGCTTTAAATAATACATTCCAAAACATCAAAGGCTTTACCCAGAGGCTATACTGGGCTATACTGAAAAAAAAATAATCAAAATGCATTCCAAAACTCTATTGTGTTGTTACGGCTACCATCTTGGCTTTTTTGACCATACCTTGCTGACACTTCCAAAAACATCCAGATCAGTGTTAAAATTGACATCAATTTTAGGGTAAATGCAATTTCATATTTGAAGATATATATTCAGTATGAAAGTGGTGATTTGGGAAGGGGTTCAGTTATTCATTCCAATGATACAACATTTGATTTTTCACTAATAAGCCTTTCCTCCTGAATTTCTCTAGCAAGCAGAGAAAAGGTCAGAACCAGGAAATCGACCACTAAATATTTTAACTGACCACAATCGTGGTTCTGACCTTTCTGATATTACGGAGGAGGAGGAGGAGGAGGAGGAGGAGAAGGAGGAGGAAGAAGAGAAACCAGTTTCTGGTAGGCCAGGGGAGATGAAATGGAATCCAAGTGAATATTGCAGCAGAGAAAATGGAGACAAGGTATTCTTATTTTTGCTGTCCTTAAGGAGCAGTTGCAAATTTGCTCAACTCTTTCAAACATCTTCATGAGATTATTTGCTTATTTCTGATACTCCCCAAACTCAGGGCATATCCAAAAATTGCTGCAAATATTAATATAATATTTAATATTAAATAAAAATAACATTAAAGAGCCATGGTGGCACAGTGGTTAGAATGCAGTATTGCAGGCTACTTTTGCTGCCTGCTGGCTGCCTGTAATTTGGCAGGTCGAATCCCACCAGGCTCAAGATTGACTCGGCCTTCCATCCTTCCGAGGTCAGTAAAATGAGGACCCAGGTTGTGGGGGGCAATAGGCTGACTCTGTAAACTCCTTAGAGAGGGATGCCCACTGTGCCTTTTCACAGCTGGAAACGGAGCTCAGGAGCCTGTTTTCACTGGCAAAGCGCTCTGGCTGCTACAGGCACCCCCCTGACACAAGTGACTTTGAGCTGGCTATGCCCCCCCCCCCCNTGAGCTGGCTACCCCCCCCCCCCCCAAGGGCAAACACATCTCTGATGCGGCCCTCAATAAAATCGAGATTGACACCCCTGACTTAGATCAACCCTGTTTTCCTTTCATGCCCTGCCAGACTATATCCCCACCATTGCTACTCTCCATTTTGTTATATCTCTTTCCCAATTTTACTTGTGTTCCTGCCCACTCATAGTTCTCTAGGAGGAGATGTGTTCCATCATCTAGTTCTGTTAATCTAGCACTCTTTGTACTGATGGTGCCATAATGTCAGAACCCATCTAGCTTTTTTAAGAATGTTAGCAATTCCAGAAAATTTATACAGGATATGTTATACCTTAGCTTTGAACAGTTGATGCCACCATATCAAACTCTTTGTTCTGCACAGAGCAATCTATTTATTTACAATTTTAACTTATACCCTGCCTTTCCTCTGAGAGTTCATGACATCATGGTCCCCTTCTTATCTCTATGAGGGAAATCTTCTTACCTGCAGCTGTGGCAGCACACAGTCTCAACACCTAGGCCAAAAATCACCACTGTGGGAATACATGGACCCAATTACTTTTGGGGGGAAAAACATGATACCCTAGATAACTCTTGCATAAGGAGAGTATTGCCAAGATATATCAGTGCTGAGGTCGTGAGGTTCATGTTCTGTGCTGCCAGCCTCCCTAGCAATATTTTAGCTCCTCCTCTCCAATTTCCTAGAGAACTACATATGCAACATGAGGATGAACTGAGCTGCAGGAATCCCCATGACTTAGATAGCAGGAAAAAGTTAGAGATTCTCTTTGCTGCCATTTGATGGCCAGGTAGATTATTGCATTCCAGATCTGGTAATCCTACTCTTTGCTAGGTTGAGGAATAACTAAGGGGAGTTTCTTGAATATGTAAATGAAAATGACGCATGTAAATGAAAATGATCTAATTTTGTACTTTTGATGATGGTGGAAAACTCTGACTGGATGGACTTTTCCTACATCAAGAAGAGACAGAGCAGTAGAACACTCACTGTCATTGGGTGACTACTCTTATCTGAAGAATTCCTGATTGGGTTTCATGATCTTTGAGAGGAGGCTGACCAGACAAATGCCATTATGGAAAAAGCTACAGAAAGCTAAACAACAGGGAATAACAGGCATCATTTCCTCGTGTGCTAAATTCATTAGAATATTAAAAGATTTTTTCTTACAATCTTTAAATGCTTCGGACTATGTTTCCTATCATTCCCAACCAGCTATTGTCAGCATGGCTATTACCTAATATACATGTAAGTTATGTAGATGGGGAAAACTATCCTACATCTTTCCATGGGAGGAAGAATGGTATATAAATGCTGATGATCATGATAATCATAATCTATTTCAAGTAGATTGGAGTAGCCATGTGATATGTAATACACCAAGATATACTCCAGTTCCAATTGTACTGCTGGAGGTTCAACCATTTATTTGCGCATTTCCATTTTTTTCTATGGAAAGGAATGGCTTCTTTAGCTTTGTAACAGGTCTTGGTGCTGGATTCTAGAAGGGTTCAAACATTGAAAGAGCCCTGCTGGAGCCAGATGAAAATAGATTCATCAAAACTAGAATCTTGCTTTCGATATGGAAGCCCACAATCATGAAATAAAAACCTTTGCTTCAGCAATAAGTTTGAAGAGTTGTTCTGCCTCTGAGTATCGCTCTTCCATTTAATTACCTTCATTCAGCGCCATTGATTGATGTTTCACTTTGTGAATTTGTCTAGTCCTTATTTAATGCCATCTACAGGAGTGATGGTAAGTGTTGTTTATCCATCTTTTAATGCCTAATTCCTCTTTCTCTCTTTGCTTCTTCCTTGATGGTCTGGTTTCTGGGTCTGGAGCACAGTTGGATCTTGGTGATACTGACAGCGATGAAGAAATCTTGGAACGAATTCTGGAAATGCCATTGCAAAAAAAATGCAGCAAGGCTCTGTTTAGTATTCCTGAAGTGACTGAAGAGGAAGAGGAGCAAGAACAGGAAGATGATGATGATGATGATGATGATGATGAAGGCTGGGACCCCATCCTAAACCAACCTATTTCCATACCTCTGGAAAAGAAGACTGTGGAAAGCTTCCAGAGTAAGCTTCCTAATCATACCAGAAGAACGCAAAGTCCTCTCTGTTCTTGGTCTAAAAGAAACCACAATCTTTCAGAGCTGATCTTACCTGAAAGGACCCTTCTACAGAAATTTAGAGGAGAGTGTATGAATGAAATGTCCAGTTGCTCTGGAAGATGGGATGGTGAAGATATGACCTATCAGTGGGATGATAGAAAGAAATCATCAAGATCTCCTCTTTTGGAATGGAGAAGATCCAGTCATTACAATGAGAAGACCCGTGTCCAACCCCAAAGACATAGGAAGCGAAAAGGAGACATCCGAGAGTCCAGTGTTTCTCTGCGGAGCAATTCCTACTACACTGGAGGTGGTCTTTACAGAGCACAAAGCCTCACAGAGAATTTGGATGTGATCACCAGCCTTGAGATGGAGGATGACTTGAAGCTGTGCAGCTGGGCAGGACAAAGGCCTGATCAAGTTCCTTCAAGGAGAATGATGCCCCAAGAGAAAAGGGAGAAAGCTGTGCAAGGCCTCCCCCGCTGCCTCAGCCCAGAGAATTTGGAGATTGACATTGAGTATGATTCAAATGAGGAAGATGATTTAACCATCACTTCCACACCAGTGAGCCTGTTGAGTTCAGATGGGAGGGCTGATGGATCACCAACAGATTGTGAGGAGGAATGGAGTGATTGCTCCAGCCAGTCAGGATCAATCCAATCCAGTGGGCGACGAGAACTGAAGCGATCCAGTAGTTGGGAGGGAGAGAGCACGGATTGGAGCACATCTCCCAGCCATTCACCTGGACATTGTGGATGGAGGAAGAAGGCCAGTGGTGCCCCAGAAGAATGGAACAGGACTTGGGAGAAAAGCCCCTCTGTCTTGGGAGCCAGGCCAGAGCAGGCTTGGAAGGAGGGCCCACTTGTGCAAACATGGGTCTGTGAGACACTTCCTTCATCAGCTGGTGTTGTCACAGCAGCTTGCCACAATTCTGACTGTGCTTTTGACCCTTTGCTCCTATGCTTGCTTGCATTCTGCTTATTGTGTTGAGTGCTTTACAAAATAGAGGCTTCTGTTTTTATTTGAAACTTACAGCCCATTTGTGTGATACTCCTTATTGGCTTTTCTCATATTTTGCTTTGGGATTGGCTACCAATCAGACATCACTGGCTGAAAATATCTAATGCAGTATTCCTTTTCCCCATTAATTTTTAGGGAAAGTCTGCAAACTTAAATACCCTTTATTTTAAATCGTGAAGCTCTTTTAATTTGCTAAAAGCCTTCCACAAAGAGGCTGCCATCTGATCAATGTGGTCCATGAATAATTTATATCAATGTAACCTTGATCGATAAGATCTAGTGGTTCACAAGGTGTGTAGAAAACTCAAAGGAAATGGGAATTTCTCAGTTTCACAGCAAACGCCAACTCCCACAATGAATGGAGGAATATATATTATGGTGCCAAAATGACAGATTCTGTTTAACTGCAAAACTGAGCCTATGCAATTTGCTTTGCTTTTGGTCAGTGTTTTGTGGAAACGCTCACAAAAGAGGAATGCTGCATTCTAGCCCTTTGCATTTTGTGCTTTTGCTGCAGGGTGTAGCTGAAATGCCAGTGAATAAACACAGGACTGATTCTGCCAAGGGTTTCTCTTTCAGGTGACAGGTAGTCCCGGGTTGTTGGACTCAACATCATATCAGTCACCTGTCCAGAGAGACAGAAGATCTCCGAGAAAAAGTCAAGAAGGGACCCTATCTCCCAGTGGAACTGTTGGTGAGTTAGTTGAAGTTTCCATTAGGGCTGTTTTAAAGTGGGAGGGGGCAATTTTAGCAAGAGTTGAACAAGGATGGCTCCGAACCTCCTTACAAGATCAGGTTCATGAAGGAGTTAAAATCACAGTATCAAGCCCATCCTCCCAAACTCGCAACCGCCACACCAGGGCTAGGAATTCAGTCCTGATAGACAAACGCGTTCCAACTATGATTTGCTTTTGTGTCCTGGTTAGGAACTTGGAGGAATCCTTCCCTTGAATCAGCAGGTGATAAGGGCTCAGCGCGTCTGTTTGTGGCTCTTTTTGACTATGACCCTGTTTCAATGTCCCCTAATCGGGATGCTGCTGAAGAGGAGCTCCCATTTCAAGAGGGCCAGATTTTGAAGGTACGAGTGACACCAAGAAGAGACGTATTGGCAGGGCTCAATTCTCACAGAGTAGGTGAATCTAGAACTCTCTGATTTATATATATACACAAAAAGTTTACAGCTTGGCAGAATGCCTTAGTGTGTCCAATGGTTCAGCTGCATAGTGTTCGGCTCAGAAATAATTTTAATGGAATAACTATAAAAAACTGGAGAAGCCTTGCAGTTCTCCAGGATGGTTCATCCAACTTGGAGGCACAGAATATTAGAGAATACATGTAAAAGTGAGCTTCGGTTTATTTTATTATTATTATTATCTACCTTTATCTTTACTACAGAGGGGGCAGTGGAGGGTGGGAGACATACCTACTGAGTCTATCCAGCCCCCCAACAATCCTGATGTTTTCTTTCACAGGCCACTTAACCCAATTGTGGCTTTATTCTTAAAACAGATGAGATTGAAAGAATTGTCCTCTTAAGGTTTTCAGCAGATGTCATTAAAGGAGGAAGCGATGATGATTGCTGGATCTTCCTAGGTTGAACCAGAAGGTTTGAAAAGAGGCAGTCATGTTATATTTCAGTGCAGTTATAGGCAGTCTTTAATTTATGACCACAATTTAGCCCAGAGATTTGGTTGTAGGTTGTTGTAGTCTTTAAGTGGGTCACTATGTGATCTGATTCAATTTGATGACCATTTTTATGACAGTCTGAGCCAGTGTGGTCTCTTTAAGTAAATTAGGTGGTAGTTAAATGAACTATGTAATTGTTAAGCAAATGCAACATATTTAGTGCTGAGGAATGACAAAAAATGTTGAATAACAATCATGTGATCTTGGGACACTGCAACTAGTATGATCCATCTGCCATGTGCCTGAAATGTAATCCTGTGACCATGGGGATGGATTGTTGTTGTTGGTCATAACTTTGAGGATAAATGGTAGGTTTTTAAAGTCTGTCATAACATTGAAAAGTTGTTAAGTAACCAAGGGCTACTGGTAGTGTGCTTTGTGGAATTGTGTAAGATCTTTGATTAAATGGAGCATTGTGAATGCATCCAACAAAACACAGATGCAGCCTGTCTTAAAATTTGTCCCTGCACGTGCTATGGGGAGGTACCGGTTGTTTCATCTTCATTTTCCAAATATTCCAGATATTTAAGAAAGGTTAGTATGCTTTTCCCAATGTTACCACATGAAGCATCATGGAGGAAGTAGAAATTTGAATCCTAATGCCTCTTCTCTAAGCCTTAGACCACTGCTAATCACTACCTCCTACTGGCTGTGCAAAATTCCCAACATGCTATTGCTTTATAAAGAATCCCCACATATTATCTTCAGCTCATAACAACCTCTAGCTTTAATTTCATATTTTCTCCTAGTTGTCATATTGAGCTCCATACCATGACCCTGAGATCTCATTTCTTGATGGATAATTGGAATTGGAATGGAATATTCTGTGCATTTGTATATGCCAATGTTTTTCAACCTCGACATCTTGAAGATGTGTGGACTTCAACTTCCAGAATTGTGGGACAGCAATAATGGGATAGCTTGGCTGGCTGGGGAATTCTGAGAGTTGAAGTCAACACATCTTTAAGTTGGCAAGGTTGAGAAACATTGGGATGCCCTATTACTGCAGACCTCTTGGGGATAAATTTAGCAATGGGTGGAAAGAAGTAAGCAAATTTTCATTTGGCACTGTTGCGATTGATTGCCTGCCTCCCCCTTTCACAGGTCTATGGCCACAAAGATGCAGATGGTTTCTACAGAGGGGAATGTGCAGGAAGAACAGGGTTCATACCCTGCAACATGGTATCTGAGCTCCGGGTGGACAGTGACAGTGTAAGAAAACAGCTGATAGAAGAAGGCCACATTTCTACTGATATGCTGATGAAAAGTCTAGGTACTCTGCCCAAATCTAATTATATTCTTGAACTTTGCCAGTCCAGGATTGGGAACCTTTTTGAATAGGAAATCATGCTGGTTGCTATGTTCCAATAGAAAAAATAATGGATAAGGATATGGTGACACGACCCCCTCAGATACACATGCAAAACTATTCACAAAATATCTCATGTTCACCCATATCACTGTGATTTGTCAGGGAGGCAAATTAAAACTTGAGTTAGCAAGGATCTTGCTCAAGGAAACATCAGTCTAATGATTGAACAGTTGAGCCTTGGGGAGCCAGATATTCTCTTGGATCTATATAAGTGTAGACTATTCTATAGGAGTAGTCCAGGGATTGCATATAATTCATGGATTATAAGTGTCCACTTACCTGTTAAAGAATGTATAGTTAATTTGCTTGAGTTCTGTTGTTTCTCTGTCTCAAAGGTGCCCACATAATGAATTCAATACTGAAAAGTCAAATGCCAGGACAATGTTTAGATCGTTAGAAGAAGAAAATTCGCCGTATAACATGGTAGAATCAGACAGCAAAGTAACAGATTCTGCTTACATTTGGGAATAACATTGTAGGGCTTTTCAGCTCAGAATCTTCCACTGTAGTGGCTTTGTAGTACCATGTGGTTATGTCAGTTAGCTGAACGATATAATATTCCAAAGTCTGGGGAGAGGTTTTGGGCGCCTAGTGATACCAGGAGCATTTATCTTCTTTGGGCACTTCGATGGTTCATCAAGTTCCCCAACAATAAACTTGTTCATTCTAGACAACAATGCTAAAAAAATGTTTTAAGAGATAATTATGGATAGCAATGGATCTCCCAACCCATTGTCTACATCATACTAATCCAGAAATAAGCCTAGCAGCTTATTAAGAACCACAGTCGAATGGGAGAATAATTTACTAAAGGCCCTGTCACACTGCCCAACGGATGCAAAACGTTAGTAAAAAGGACACAACGGACTGTTCCATCTGTTGTTATCTGCTCTCAAAAGGGGCCAAAAATTTGCATGAACCGGAGTAGCGGATAACACGGAAAGGAACGGCGTGGGATGGATGCAGAGCGGATGGAAAGCGGCAGCGGAACGGCAAGCCCAGCGGATGGAAGTGGGATGGCGAGCGGATGGGCACATCCGCTAGGCTTCCGGGGGACCTCAGCAAGCGGATGCGGAACGGATGAAGGTGCGATTGCAGAGCGGAAGCCTAGCGGTATTGCACAGCGGGAAGCCTGAAGGGATTGCTGAGCGTTAATTGCGCATGCGGGGGGATGCATTGCGTAAGCCACGCGTGATATAAAGGAAGCAAACTTGCACGTGGCCAGGATTCGCGAGGAAAGACCTGCTGCCGGATACATCGAGTCCTGCCTGCCAGCGCTGCCTGCATACCTGCCGAGAAGCCTGCTGCCAGCTCTCCTGCCAGCCTGCCTCCAAGCCTCCTGGCCAGCCTCCCTGCCAACCTGCCTCTCTGCTCTCTAAGCCTGCTGCCAAGCCTGCTGTCACTACTCCGGCGCACCTTCTCGCTTCCCAGCCTTCCCGTGCCAGCACTGGTGCCTGCCCTAGCACTGCCAGCCTGTCTCGGTCGCCTCGCCCCTGCCTCTCAAGCCCTCCCTGCAGTCCTTGTCGGTGCCTCGGCCTGCCTGCCAGCTTGAGTGCTGACTTCGGCCTGCCACACGCCTCCTCGTGCACCTGCCAGCCTCCCTGCCAAACAGCAACCCCACAACCATGGGGAGAATGCGAAAGCCTCCGAGCACACCTGCCGCTCATCCCTGCGGCTAAGAGCGAACCAGGCCACCGTCCCACCCCGCCCCCCTCCCACTGACCTCTTGCTTCTGCTGGGGACTTCTGCTGAAGCTGCCGCGGCTCGGAGTGCGATGCTTCTACTGGTGACTCTGCTTACTATCTGCTGAAGCATGCTCGCTGGGTTCCTGCTGCTCCTCTCTGCCCGTGTCCTGCGACCTGCTCTGTCCGTGCTCGCTCCTGCTCATGCTCCTGGTTTTGCTCTTTCCCTGCTTCGGTCCTGTCAATGCTCCTCGGACTGCCTGCTCGTCAGCTCCTGGTCTTGGCTGGCGACTGTCTGGTGCTGTACTCACTGCTGCTTCAGCTGATCCTGGTCCCTGCTCCTGGTTGGTTGCTCGTCTGCTCGGCTGACTGCTGGTGCTGCGCTGCTGATGGGATTATTGATCCTGCTGGTCGATGACTGCTGCTGCTGCTGCTGATGATGATCCTGCTGGTGCTGCTTAGCTGCTGTTGGTGCTGGAGGACAGCCCCTACTGCCTGGGGAGCCCTCTGAATAGGCCCATCTGGTCCTGCCAAAGGGACTGGAAGAGGCTATTGCGCACAACGGGAGAGAGGCATACTCCATTTTGAGGAGGACACACGAGGATACGGTCGCTGGAGTGGCTGAGAGAGGATATGACTTATCTTTTGTGGCCGGAAGGGACACCGGCTGTTACAGGGACACCAAAAAGGAAGCAGCGCTGCGCTTGGAGGAGACGAAGGCGGAAGGGAGTATGGGCTACACTTCGGATGGTGCTCACATCTGGACTGGTGGACAGCACATGCCACCACCTGCGTTTACGCGGAAAGCTGCCAACCTCGAAAGAAATCATGGCACAGGCCACGGTTAAGCTGAGGGCCAGGCAAGAGAGACCTAACGTCATCGCCTAGGTGCAGTTTACCGGAGGGTGAATCCACCACCAAGGAGCACCAGGAGCCCCTCTCACTACCCTCTCCTCTCCGGCATCGCGGGCCCCCTGCTGGAAGAAAGCCAAGTTTTCCCTTCTCGCGTCCGACGGCCATGCCGTCGTCTCCAGGCAGGTTTCATGTGGAGCGCTTGGCCACGGCGCGCACGCAATACCCGGCTGGACAGGTGTTGCTAACCATGGCTGGACGCGGCTGGCAGGACTCCCTTGGTTGCGGGTGGAGAAAGGAAGGACGTCCGCGCGCTTCCACCACAGCTCTGCCGCATCCGACCACCACCCAGCTCCACCTTCCACAGAAGAGGCAGAGAGCCAAGACACGCAGGCGCAGCGCGCAGAGCTCACACTGCTCCTCCTGGAGATCCAGGGACAACCATCGCAGTAACAGCATAGATCTCTCTTCCTCAGAGCTCGGTACCACAAACCCGACTCCTCACTCCTCCAACCGCATAGCCCTTCCTCACCTAATGTCAACTCAGACCCCTACCGTCAGTTCGGAAGCACCCATGGCGTCGCACACCCCTAAGAACATATCAAGCGGGGGGCTGACAGGTCACCGGCGCCTGACAGGACGACACTCCATCGACTCTGGCTTCACAAACCCTACCAGGCACCCAGGAGGACACCTGCTGCCCACACAGCGCCACAACGGACGACTGCTCCAGCTGTACGACTAGCTGCGACGCTCCACTACCGTCAGGTAGATACGCCTGCCGTTCTCCAAGCTCTTCCAAGGCTTCCCACCAGGCCCCGCCGATTCACCTTACCAGAGCTATCGGCTACCAGGAAGGTCCGAGCAGCACACAGCTAGCAGCCCCTTTCCAGTCCAGGCACTAGAGTCATCGAGGCGACACCCGTTGCCAACTCTGTTTCCACTGATGACGCCGACCGATGCCAACCCACGCCACCGATTGCACCCACGCCAGTCCTCACCCAGCTGCAGACCAGACAGCCCCACTACACTTACTCCTTCCTCCACCCCACAGCCAAGGCCCGTGGCCTAGCTACATCCTGTCATCCAGCTACTGGGCGCTGACACCCCATGCATGGAGGAAGGAAGCGCTCATCATCAAAACAGTTACACCTCCACAGGGATCTGGACCGCCACGCTCGTCTCTGGAGAGCTTTCTCCAAACACACCATCACGCTCGTTTGTCCGGCTCGGGGCCAGAGACACGCCACAGTGGGTAGCTTGCTAGATCCAGCACTGAGCAAGGCAGCCGACTGCCACCTCACTCCACCAGCACCTGCGACCCTTCACCCCTGAGATGCGGCACACCGTCGCGCAGTGACCAAGAGGAAGAGTGCCAGAGACTGGCTGGCTGCGCTACCTGTGGACTAGCTTTCGGACACTTGACTTGGGGTCATTTTTCTTTTACAGGCTTATTGGTTCAAATTAAAGTTCATATCTTATCTGGATTCAGCACACTTGCTTCATTTCTTTTCTTTTAATAAAGTCTTAGCGTGGAAAACTTTTAGAATGGTTTTAAGGCCTCTTGCATGCTTGTTGGGGATGGGCTTTAAGATACGCAGGTGGGTGGTTAGGCAGCGATACCCTCTGGATCACCATGCCCAGATTCGGTCAATAGCCTGGGATTGGGGCGACTAGTATAAACCTACCAGGGTGTAGGTAGGTCATCAGTGGGACTGTATGGCCCTTCACACCCCTCCAGGTGCATCAACACCTATCGGCCCCTTTATTCATCCAGATAACAATGTTATAATCATCCACATCAGTGCAACACAAACACACTCTTTATTAGACGCCACCTGTTCATTGTAGGCCCACCCAACATACATGCCCAATCTCATTCAGTTGTGATGAGACAGGCTGACACGGAGAGATCCATTGAATCATCTACCATGCCTGCTCTTGCCACTCACTGCTCCAGCTGGGGAGTTGCACCCAGTGTTTCAAGAGGAGGTTGCGCGTGCTTTTCCCTCTCCACTGCGAGGGCCTTTCCTGGGGGGGGGGGGGCCCTTGCAACATCCTGTCAAGTTGGTCGATGTCAGGTTTCGCCCTTGCCTCCAATTCCCCAGGCCCATGTCCCATATGCCTTGTTGGCGAGGTCCACCGAGCCCTGTTCTGCAAGACTGTCCGGCTAACGGCGCTAGTGCGCATGCAGATTGTGCCAGGATGCAGCAAGCCTTCCACGATCCGTCCTGCACGGTCTGTGGGCAACTCGTCGAGCATGGTTGGTGAGAAGTCCTGGAACCTGTCTGGCCGTCCACCACCCGCCTTCGCGCCTGGACAGCCTGTAGTTGACAGATCCTCTCCTTCACGCGGTGAGGAGTCTGGAAGCTATAGGGCTCTCATCTGCAGGGTAGGTTTCATTGAGGGAGAAGGCGTTCATCCCCCCACGCATGAAGTAGGGCACATGCTTGCTTGCTTTGATGGGGCAGGGGGGCTCTTGGATTCTGGGAAGCCCTGATGAAGGTTGCCTTCTCAGCCCCCTCCTTGCAGGTGGCCAACTGCGTTATATACTGCTGGGCATCTCCGAACATGAGCCGTTGCCTGAAGCATCGATGCTACAGTGAACTCTGTAGTCAACAGAGAAGCGATAGACTGAAGCAGAAGCCCTATGTAGTTAGAAAAGTGGGGCCCGACTTGGCTGGAGGCTTTTGCAGGCCACATGCTCCGCCCATCATGATGCTCCAACGCCGTTGTTGTGGCGAGAATTCCACTCTGATACCACTGCTCTGCAACTTTCTTCCAGCCTTCTTTCAGTGGAGGGGACTAGGAGGAGCTCCTTCCACGGAACTATAATTCATCTCCGATTGAATGCGCCTGCAACCACTCTCTGACCACACACAGCTGATTGCCGTGTATGACCCTGGTTGGCATCCCTCCAGCCGTACTGCATGCTCTGTGGGGTGGTCCCTGAGGCCAGGTGGCCGCAGAGTGAGTGCCACCTTGAGCCCAGGTTACCCAGGCTTGCGCCGGGAAGTTGGTGTTTGCCTTCGAGGTCAACCCTCGGGTTTGTCAGCCGCCTGCCACAACCTTCGTCCAAAACATGGCTGGAGGCATCCTCAATGAAGTTCTGGATGGCCAGAGTGTCTTCGTTCCTTGCAGCTCCACCATCAACTTGTTGTACAGGTCCAGGTCTCTGCTTTCTCCCGATCCATCTTACGTGACCCACGACGCTTCTGGCCGCCTCCTTTTTCTTCCGCTAAGTAGAGTTCACAGAGCCTGTAGATGGGCTTCGCACTGTTGCAGAATGGCATGGGTGGCTCGCAAAAGACCTGTGCTTACGATCCACGATTGACATGACTGGATGCTGTTGGAAGACGCAAGGAGTCAGCATGAAGGCTGCCAGAGGTCGGCTCACCGCAGGGCTGCTTGGTCGTGATAAGTGAGATATGCAGTGAGTTGTTCACCCTTTTTATAGGCAGTATAGGTGTCACCCTTGCATCCTCGTAGCATCCTCTAGGCATCCTTTGGATCTGAACTAATATCCGAGATAGGTCCCCTCTGCGAACGTTTTTTTCCGTTCTTTAAATGCTTTGTGCTTCGTGCTCGCGCCCATCTGCTAGGCATTCACGTTCCTCGCACATCCGTTCCTGCTGGTCCGTTCCGCATTCCTCCCTGCGCTCTCCTGAGCGGCTCTGCACGAGAACAAGGCTTGCGCGAGCATATGCGGAACAGGATGCCTTGCGGATTCATAGTGGGATTGCGTAAACGGATAGCAGAATGGATGCCTAGCGGACATGCCTAGCGGATGCAGAACGGACAAATTGGATACATTTTCCGCGCAAAAGTTTTGAGCAGCCTCAAAACCTTCTGAGCCCATGAAATGTCAATAGACGGATGCTGGACGGATAGAAGGAAGCAAAACGGAGGCCAGTGAGTACAGAACAAGGGATACATTGCCGTTAACCAACGGATGGCAAGCTTTTTTGTCTGTTTTATATCCTCTTTGCATCTGTTGGTGCAGTGTGACAGGGGCTAAAGTTATTGGTCTGCATTGCATGTTAATTTAATTGTGTTTTGTTTTGTTCAATTGCAGGGAATGGTGCATTTTCTCCACCTCCACCGCACCCATCAAATCACCCTTCAAAGCCTCGACGGTCTAAGAAAGGTCTGTGCATCAGTTCGTGATAGAAGCTGCTAATATCTTGTTGCTATCAGGATAACAGAATTATCTTTCTTTGTATAATTTGTATTTATTTTATATTTTTTTTATTTATTGATAATATTTATTAAAGATTTGTAAAGAGATAAAAGACAAAAAGGTAGTAATCTAAAAGTAAGATTAAAGAAAAGAAAAAGAAGAAATAATGTGAAGTGAAAAGGCAAGCAAAGTGTGGAAAGAAATATAAATAGACAAAAGAAAAGAAAAGAAAAGAAAAATAATTTCCAATCCTCTTTCAAGCAGATATAAACTTATTTTCTCATCTCCCTCATTAATGTTATATCATAATTCTTCTCATATTCTATTCTTTTAAATTGGCCTCCTGCAACCCTCTGCCAGTGAAAAAGGAGCTTCAGGAGGGCCATGAGCTGGTTCTTCACTGTTTCTAGGATGGCCCCGCGGAACAGAACTAAGCAACCCATGGGCTGGATGCAGCCCATGGGCCTTGAATTTGACATCCCTGGTCATTAAAGGGAGTAATAACAGTACTTATTATCTTAACAGGATTATCTTTTATGTGAGTTCTGCATATCCATAAGATGGCTGGAACTGTATGTTTTCATAGGACTTATATTTTCATTTAGCTAGATCATTTCACCACTTTCCAAAATAAATGTTGTACTTCTTGGCTACTACATTGTTTAAGACACATTGGCAAACAAATATAACTCACTCCTAATGCCTTTTGTCCCCCAACAGAATCAATCAGGGTGGAAAATCAGCTCCCTGATTTAGGTAAGTGTTGCTTCTGTTTTTCTTGATACTCCTAGGTGATTGGTTGCTGCAAGGAGATGTATGACAGCTCTTCTGAAATATAAGGCATTCTTTATGACTTATAAAAAGAAAGGTGTCTCATCGATATCCTAACAGGGCATAAAAATGTCTCTGTGATTGTAGAATCATATGATGATGTTTCTACGTTTCATAGAATCTTATGACTTAGGCTGTCAAGTTTATCCTTCTGCTCATAGCAGAAATCCAAGTTAAGACATCTCTGTCAAATAGCTGTTTAACGTCTCCTTGAATGTATAGGTAGTCCTTGACTTATGACCATAATTGACCCCAAAATGTGTGTTGCTACATGAGACATTTGTTAACTGAATTTTGCCCCATTTTCTTGTCATAGTTGTTAAGTGAATCTGGCTTTCCCTTTGACTTTGCTTGCCAGAAGGTCACAAAAGCTGTTCACATCATCCAGGGACACTGCAATGGTCATAAATATGAACTGGTTGCCAAGCATCCAAATTTTGGTCACGTGACCATGAGAATGCTGCAGTGGTCGAAAGTGTGAAAAATAGTCATAAGTCACTTTATTCCATGACACTGTAACTTTGAACAGTCACTAAATGAATTGTTGCAATTTGAGGACTACCTGTTTTAAGTAAAGAAGAACACAGTACTGTCATAGTCATGCTATTGTGTCATATTCCCATTTCCTGTTCCATGCATTTGGTTTTTGTTTCCTGTCTGAATAGGAAATGATCTTTGCTAGAATTTGAAGGCATAGAATATTGTCTCAGTCTCAGAATCCAGAAGAAGGAAACTGGATTTCCAGCAGCCAAAGTCAAGCCTCTATAAACCACCCTGACCTTTCTTATATCTAGCAAATCCAGACTAAATTATGGAGTGCATTTTGAAACTTGCAGCATAAATGACATGAAACAAAACATTTCATATAAATTTTGTCAATGTTTTGAACATGTCTGAAATTTATGTCTGGCAGAAAAAGATTTTTTTTCTTGGTAGAAGGTTGTATCGGCTCTTGGGTATGGAAGAGCACACATTCACAACTAGATCCCAATGAACAGATAAAGAACTTTGTTATATAAACCATTAAGAAAAACCCTGCTTTAAAGGAGCAAATGCAACTTCCCATTCTGATCTGCTAGTTGTACATTTCCTTTCTGGCTTAGAAGCACCTGGAAAGCAAAATCTGAGTTCTGAGGACACTACAAGAACAATGGTGGCCATTTTTGACTACAATCCCCAAGAAAATTCTCCTAATCCAGACACCGAGGTAAGTAGAGACATACCTCTATTTTGCTTAATCTTTGAAGCACTGTTAGAGGGTAGAGGTATGAACTGTTTAGCTTTATGTATCATTTAAGGAATTGCCATGGGTGAAATAAATTCTGGAGATTGTCTTGTTCCTTTCTGGGTCTCCAAAATTGCTAGTTTCAATGAAAATGAAAGCAATCCCTTCCTTCTCAGTTGCTTCTGTACTGGTTTTCTACTATTGTGTGTGTGCATGCATTGAAAGAAAAAAGAAAAACAGAAGAAAGGCTAAAGTAATAATAAAATAATATAGAATTGCTGTCAATGAGACAGGTGGTATATAAATTTTATATATATGTGTTTATGACAGAGAGGGAGAGAAGAAAGAGAAGGAGAGAAAGAGAGAGAAACTTCCAACCTTCATCACAAGTATAAACAATTTTAGTCATTCTTTATCCACTCTAAAGTCACAAACATTTCTTCATCGTATATCTCATCTCTTATCTATAAGCAAATGCATAAACTGTCATCTTTTCAGTGATTTTCTACTATTGTTCTTAATGTTTTTCTCTAGGTTGAGCTCAGATTTTGTGCTGGGGACATTGTGACTGTGCTCAGTTCCATGGATGATGATGGATTCTATTATGTATGTATCATGCCTCTTTTTAAAAAATTCAAATGGTCCAAACAGTGCTGTAGCTGGTAAATCATAGGGGCAGCATTGCTATGAATGGAACTGTCCCAAAAGTGTCTTTTCAAGAGGCTTTCTGGTTTATCTTTGAAAGAGGTTTTGCTTCTCATCCAAGAAATTTCTTCAGCTCTGGGACAATCATGACCTGGATGATTGAGAATCTCCATAGACATGGGGGTGTGATTGTTTCTATTTTAAGGGCTTGTGGAATATACTGATTATGCCTAAAGCCTCATGTGTAATGGTAACCTTCAGTTGGGTGAAATGGTGCATCACATGACAACAATTTTTGAATAAAAAAACCTCAAACGGGCTTACTTACAGAATGCATCTAAAATCTGGGATCCATGATTCCCACGAGACTGAAATTTTGGCAAAGTTGTGGCCATTTGAATGCTGTCATGCTGCTATGTTGCTGCACGGCCACAGTCAACCTCATCATGTAATTGTCATTTCAATGACACTTCCAAGCTCCCTACAAGCTTCCTACAAAGAAAGTCAATGGGAAAGCCAGTAGCAAACTGAAAATCATTCCCACTGTCGTCTTGGCTTCTCTTTGAGTAAGGAAATATTTTTTAAATGACGATCCAACCAGTTGTCGGTTGCCTGGCCGACGAATTCTACAGTAATGTTTGCCTTCCAGAAAGCATTGCTGATATCAGCAGAAATGAGGGATCTGAGCGTTCCAGTTTGGAAATGAAAGCATCTGCTTTTCTTCTGGAAGGACTCCTGATCTTTTGACAAGTACATAGAGTAATAAGCAGAGATCCAAGATATGAGATATATATCACTTTGCTTGGAAATAGAACATGCACAAGAGCTTGATGGTAGGAAAAAAGGAAAATCATCCCTTTCTCTATATGCTTTTGAATCATCAAGAGATCTCCAACCAAACATTTCCCTTCTTTATCTGCAGGGGGAGGTAAATGGACAGAAAGGTCTTGTCCCATCTAATTTCCTGGAAGCTTTGCCATCAGATGGAGCATTGGCAAGTGAGCCAAGCCTTGGAAGGCAGGTGAGGGAGACATGTTGCCTGATTGGGACCCAGATGTGAGGTTTTTATCACAGAACTGGAATGCCAGGAAATATGTGTCTCTTCCTCCATTCATAAATTCCACCAGCCCAGATAACTGAGCTATCTTTGTTTCATTTATCTATTCTTCTATGCCTGTGGCATCCCTCAGCGGGTTAGAAAAAGAAGAATCCAGTGATGCATGTGAGAAAGTCAAGAGGAAGAGAGAAAGGCAGAGAATAATCACGTAAGTCCCAGATCGAATCCTTCCAGAATGCTTTTTGCCAGTTAGTAAATCTTTTATAACATTGGACATATTGGCATCAGGATGAGAGCAGAAATGAAAATTTCCTTCCCATTCTGCAAATCAAGGGGCCTGCTTAAGACTGTCAAGGTAGATCCTTTGAATCTCCCCTCAGTTATTGTCTTCCACCCAGAGCCAGTGTTTGCCTACAGCTGGTGTGAACTTGGTATAAAGATGGCTCTTTATACTAAGTTGTCAAGCATAATTATAAGTTCCAATGCTTCCTATGAAGTTTCCTATGAAGAAAGTCAATAGGAATGCTGGTAGGAAGTTGGAAGTCAATCCCAGTGGTTTTTCTACCCTCTGTTTAGGCAGGGAAATATTTCTGAAATGAATATTGGATCACAAGTTGCCTGGCTGAATTCTACAGCAATTACTGCCTTTCAGAAAATATCACTGATGTCAGGAAATACAGGAATCTAAGTGTTCCAGCTTGTAAAAAAAAGTATCTACTTTTCTTCACAAAGAACTCCTGTCCCTTTGACAAGTGCATACAGTAATGGGCAGGACCCCTCTACAAACAGAATTTGTGCTACTCCCAGATCAGTTTTGTACCCATATGATCACCTGCCATAACCTTCATTCTGTAGTGCAAGGGTTGTTGTTGCAAAACCAGATCTACTGTAATATGTTTTCCTGGAGTTGCTAGATAGACAGCTTTCTGCTGGTTGGAATTCCAAGTTCATTCCACCCTGGAAAAACCTCTCTCCACAGACACACACACACACAATCACACACACCTCTAAATTTGAATAAGATGCAAACCCATGTATTGTTATAGTCCAGGAGTGGTTTCTAGTTAAAACTTAATGTGGATATTTATTTGTAAAGTTTGAACTTATTTTGGATCTATAATTATTTATTGTTGAGGTTTGAGACAGTGATATGCATGCAATATTTTGTTTCTCATATTCACTGTTTTTTATTTTACAGTGGTATCCAGTAGATCGTCTGATACATCTTTCATTTTTGCTTAGCACCTGGACCACCTACTGCCTCAGAGTCTCAGGTTTGGGTGTCTCTTAGTTGTCTCAATCCTGAGACCTTCCCTTCAGGATATGAAGAAGAACACTGAAGGGAGGGAAAATTCACCCCAGGTCAAGCAAGAAGAATGGTGCTGAGCTCAGCTGCCATAGAACGTTGCAGTAAAAAAGGAATGAATCACGATGTAATCCACAATGGCATTTTATTTCCATGGATTACAAGATGTGTCAAGTGGTTTGGGAAGCAAGTATGAGCTCCAGAAAAGGGGTTCTGTAGAGACCCATTGCTCACAATCTCTTCTCCGATGTGTGGTATTGGCTGTAATGTAGTTCAGTGGATGTTCCCTATATTACTTTTCTTCCAGAAAGTATCTTCCTTGTTTTGGAAATCAAAGCTGCTTTTTTGGGCCTTTTCTCTCAGCATATCATTTCTCTCAATCCAGAATTTCTTTGATCTCCTCTCCTCAACCTGTTGCAAGTGGACGTTTTTCCTCCTGGGAATTGTTCTTCCCAGAAAGAATCGGTCAAGGGTCTAATTTGGCTAGGGGTGTCTGAAGGGTGGTTGAATATATATTACCTGGGAGTTCCTGCCCAAGAGCCTTCATGTTTGTCAATGGAAGACTCACACAACTGTCTTCATATGATTCTTGTTTTGATCTGGCAACTTCTCTTTTTGTGGTACTTTAATGTAAATTGGGTATCTTGCACATTTCTGTCCCTGAGTAGAAATCAGGGCATTTACCATTTTTGATGGTAAGTTAAGGACTTATCGATTGCCTTGAGGTACATAATTCTGTACAGTACCACGTGATAAATAATTTAGTGTAATAATATCGCTAATCATTCTTTGGACATCAGATGTGACCAGCAAGCATTAGTGCAGTGCATAATACCAGACATGTCACTGGAAGGAAAAAAAAATCACAAAATTGTGTCTCCACTTACTTTGGCCATGTCATGTGGGGGAATTCACTGGAGAAAGCAATCATGTTGGGAGGAGTAAGTGGTAAAAGAAAACTAGACCACTGAAGAACATGGTTGCTGGATACCATCAAACTAACACCAACCAGAGCATAGAAAAACTCAAAAAAGTTGTGCATGATTGGAAGATGTGGAGAAGTCTGGCCGATAGACTCGCTAAGATTTGGGCACAGTTAAATGGATAATATCATCTTCATCATCATCGCTAATCAGCTGATGGAATTTTACTTATCTATTCTTACCTTTCTCACAATTTTTCCTGGAATACATTCAAACAGTTTGAAGCCTCTGAATATAAAATCTCATGAATATATTGTGTCAGGCAACTGCTCCTATAAAGTACCATGTATGGGGAAAACATTACTTCTGCTCCAGGTATGTCTTGGGAGCTCCCACAATGCCAGCTGAGATGTGGGGGGCATCATCTCATGAGCAAATTATCCAGCTACCCAAGATCTAGGAAGGAGATTTCCCCCCCACATCCTACATCCCTGCTTCCAATCTTTGCATTTTCATTAGTGAAGCTTTGACATGCCCACTGTCTTTTGGTCCACAGATTGTTACTGGCTAAAGGTGAGAGAATCAGAAAGTCAGGCTCACCCTCAGTTAGGGACTACTCTATGTAACATATCCAGACTCCAGATCATGACATTTACCTGATACATGGGGGAAAAATCGCCCCCAATTCTATTGTCTAGTAAAGCATGGAGATGATTTCTGGCTACAGATCTGTAGAATGTATGCAGCTCAAGAAGAGTTCTAATAGCTCATTTAGATCTTCTGTGCTAGATATACAACAAAGTTAGCTTTCTGTTTTCCATAGTTAGACTTTACTCAGAGTGTAAAGGTAATAAGTCTCCTTGGCTATTGCCTTCAGATATTGGTATTCACAAGTACACTATACCTGAAAAGGAGAGGTTTCATTTCATCTAATCTCAAAGGGTATCTTATTTCTGTTCCATGAAGTTAACTAGTTTCTCCTTTAATACCATTTAAGCCTGAGAGCATTAACACATAGTGCAATATAAATTATGTATTTTGAGAAGGTCTCTGTCCTGAATTTATACTCTGTCAGCAGCATTATTGGATTCCCAATGCTGACATTTTGAGTTTGGGGGAAAAAGACTGTTTCAACCTTCACAAATCCTCCAGCTTCCAGATTCATTGGGACTACAGCTTCCATTCCCAACTTGGAACATCATGGGTGAAAATCCTAAGAATTGCAATCCTAACAACTCTGGAAAGTATCTATTTTATGGAAAGTTGCTCTTTCTCTTGTACACCCCTTGTATAATTTATAATCCGCTGGATTTTCTGCTTCACAGTTGCCTAGAACAATTCTTGATCGCTGCCTATTATTGACATTGAGATTGCCGGTTGGCCTTGACTTAAATGGACCATCAATTGGGTTGCATTTACTTCATTTCATAAAAGATGTTCAACTCACCCTTAGCCTATGTCCAAGAATATATCAAAATGCAGACTGTACTGTATTATGGAAACATAAGCTTTCTTTAAAATAGCTCTGAATGGAATCTTGATTCTTTTCTTGGTAGAAGACATCTTTGCCTGGATCAAAGTTGGACCTAAAATTGGAACCATGTTCTTATGAAGTGAAATTCTGATGCAAACGTGCATTACTGAAGAAACACTTCGAGAGGGAGGGAGGGATAGGAAAAGAGGGAGAGAGGGGTGGGGAGAGAAAGGGAGAGAGAGAGACAGAGACATAGAATGGCTAAGTTGGATTAAGTTGTTGATATGTACAAGTATGAGATTTTATCCTTTATCCCTGGTTACTGGCATTGTCCTTCTCCTCTGGTCTGCCTTTTGTAAGATTTCCAGCTGCTGAACTAAGCAGCTCTAATGGTGAGGATCAGTGGACACTGTGCCAGTCCATGTGCCTAGCCTGTGGGAAGGGGAGCCCCTTATTCCTATTTCATGACCAAGAGATTTGTGTGTGCGTGTTTTAATAAATGTGTCCCCCATTCTTGCAGCCAATATACCTCTGCATGTTTGTTGGGAGAAGGAATCATCTTGTTTTGTTCAGTATGGATTATTGAGAAGGGACGTTGGATGAGCTATGTTTTTATTTAAAAAATAATAATTTATTATATTAAAGTTTATTTTCACACAAAAAAATCAAGTGTTCCTATCAGAAATTTGCTTCTTTTCGGAAGAGGTTGGTGTGGGATGAATGCAATTATTCAGTTGCCCTGATGGTGATGGCAGATTTACATCCCACCTTTCCTCTAGGACAGGGATACCCAACCTTGGCAACTTTACAGGACTTTATAGGACTTCAACTCCCAGAACTCCTCACCAGTTTTACTTCCTCACTTTGGGCACTTGGGTTAGAAGAGGAAACCAACAGAAGGGTTTTTAATTTCTTTGCAGCTTCCAAATACCTGAAATCTTTAAGTGCTATGAGAAAATACTAGCAGAAAGCGGTAACAGGGTCCAGAAATATCCTATGGAGTGTAATATCGGAGAGTTGGCAATGCTTCACATTTACATGGCATATTTCTCTGTGGGACACAAAGACAAGCAGGTGAAAGCAATTATCACTTTCTCTATTCACACAGGCTGAAATTTTTGAGCTACTTAGTAGTATGCTGTTCATCTTTCCTATACTGCAGTTGTCTACTTACTTGACAGACCTCCCCAGAGCTACTTATGACCTGTTTTCAGAATTATGGCAGCCAAACGTTATGTACACCCCATGGTCACGTGATCGCTTTTTGAATATTTGGCAACCAGCTCACCTTTATAGCATTTGCAGCATTCTGCAGTTGCTTGACCACAATTTGCAATATGTTTCACCAGCTTCCAACATTTACTTCTGGTTTTTGACAAAAAAACAAACAAACCAGAGGCTACCATTAGAATAGATCTTGAGTAGTGATTCAGATAGGTGTGGTCTGATGACCCCTTAGTTACCAACCTTAATTGTGCCCATGTTATTTGCAGCATTCCTTGCTGATGGTATTAATAACTGGACAATTTGGACACAATGTCCAAAATTCAACAAGTGCCTTCTATTTTGTGCCCTGTTTTCTATTCTATTATGTAATACATTAAAATGAATTCTGAATTTACCAGTTCTGTGAGTTTGCAAACTAGGGTCCTTAATTTAGAAACTCTTGTCTGCATCTCACTAACGGTGAGTCCAACAGCTACTTTCATAGAGCATGTCATGGTTGGCAATTCTTTACTATTTTTGCGTAATTAAATACTTTCTATACATCAGGCCCATTTCGTTAATTTGTAATAAAACATATTTTGCCAATCTCAAAAGCAAATACATTTTAAATCAATTTCAATGGATTGTGCAAACTTAGGAATGGGTTGGGGATCAATGCCTCAAAAGTTTGGTGACACATTTATTGTGGTCAGAGCTCGGGGGGGGGGCGGAGTTGCATTGCAGCATTTTTAACTGAAGCTTCAATTTTTCACATGGCCATATTAACCGTTGCTTTCAAAGGAAATGTGTTGTAATTGCTTTGAATGTTGATCTTTTTAATTGCCCCAAATTGACTCTTAAGCTCATCTAACCCAGCCGCAGATCTCCAGAATTTCAAGCAGGAATATTTCCCAATTGCATCTGAGATGTCACCAAGATGAATTTGGAACCATTAGTGCACATACAAGTTATCTGTGAGCAAAGCATTTGTTTGCTTATAGAATGTACAGGTAGTCCTCGACTTACAACAGTCCATTTAGTGACCCTTCAATGTTAGTGAAAAAAATGACGTATGACTGTTTTTCACACTTACGACTGTTGCGGCATCTCCATGGTCATACGATCAAAATTCGGGTAACTCGGCTCATATTTATGATGGTTGCAGTGTCCTGGGGTCACATGCTCAGCTTTTGCGACTTTCTAACAAACAAATTCAATGGGGAAGCCAGGTTCACTAAACAATCATGTTACTAACTTAACAGCTGCAATGAGCCACTTAACAACTGAGACAAGAAGTTTGTAAAATGAGGCAAAACTTACAGATAACAGATAATCAGAGTTGGAAGGGACCTTGTAGGTCATCTAGTCCAACCCACTGCCCAAGTGGGAGACCCTACACCATTTCTGACAAATGGCAGTCCAATCTCTTCTTGAAAGCCTCCAGTGATGANTCACTAGACTAACCAGACCCAGTTCATGTAAGTGTTCTTCATATGTTTTAGTCTCCAGTCCCCTAATCATCCTGCTTGCTTTTCTCTGTACTTTTTCTTGAGTCTCAACATCTTTTTTATAATGTGGTGACCAAAACTGGATGCAGTACTCTAGGTGTGGTTCTAAGACTCACTTAACAGATCCAAAAAGATATTTTTTTCAAGAGGTAACTGCACTTTCTTCTTTTTCTTTTTTTTGCTTTTCATCCAAAAAGCTTCTTCCGCTCTGATTCTTCAGCTACTTGGATGAGCAGCAAAACGTTTTGGAAGAAAAACAAGAAAGTCCAGTTGTCTCTTGAAAAAAGTACCTTTGGGAAAATCATGACCTGGATGAGAATCTCCGTAGTCACTAAAGAAATGTTTCACTTAGCAACATAAATTCTGGGCTCAGTTTTGGTCATATGTTGACGACTACCAGGATATAGCCACCAGACTCAGTGTAGTGATTCTGAGTGGCTTATAATATAAGAATTGATTTTAAGAAATCAATTAAAAAAAAACCAGCATTGCAACAAAACTGAGGGTCCTAAAATCTAATGAAACCCATACATGTGAGCTTGGGCCTGTGGAAAAAGCCAGGGCTTTCCAGAAAACTAACAAAGTCATCAGCATCTTAAGGGAGATGCTGTTCTATAAGGAATGTGACTAAAAAAGCAGATATGCTGGATCCCATTAGATTGTACTCTTCTGGAGAAGGGACCTGGAGTGTGTCTCCTCTGTTTCACTTCATGTTGTGGCTATAAATAACTGGGACAGGCAATCCTGCACATAATCTGGCCCTAGGCCATCTGGAGCTTTTCAGTGACCATCAACATCTCAATTAAGCCCAAATATGACCTTCATCTGAATAGTGAGCCATTGCATTCACTTCCTACTAAGTTAAATCATTAATCCAGGGACAGACAATACTTTTACGGCAACAACATCAGAAGAGAAGGCAGGGAAGATTTCTACATGTCTATGGAAATTCTCAGTCATCCAGGCCATGGTTGTCCCAAAGGTGCTTTTTCAAAAGACAACTAGGCTTTTTTTTTTTCCTTGAAGACGTTTTGCTTCTCATCCAAGAAGCTTCCTCAGTTCTGGCTGAGGAAGGATTTATGACTATGTCCTCAAGGAAAAACAAAGAAAGTCCAGTTACCTTTTGAAAAAGCATCTTTGGGACTTGGTTTCCATCCACCAATTCTACCTCCCATTTTGGGGGAATGACTTCATTATTATTTTATTTAAAATAAGTGCATTAAGATTACTGCCTGATTTATTTGTTAATTTTTGTTATAAGGAAAAGAAAAATGCCTCCATTATTCAACAATTGGTACCAATTTGCTCTATCAACAAACTTTCAAGCAATAAAAATAGCACATGCTTCAAGGCATTGCATGATTTCATCAGCACGTTCTTGATTATTCTGAGAGATGCCCATCACTGCAATGATCCATTCAGGCTCCTTAAGACTGATTCCATTCAAAATCATTTCTTTGGGAACTGATTCACAAATCAATTGCTGGTGATTGTCCCAGGCCTTGGGGTGCTAAGCTCTTGTAAGTTATCTGTTATGTGCAGAGGTGGTATTCAGCAGGTTCTGACCAGTTCTGGAGAACCAGTAGCAGAAATTTTGAATAGTTCGGAGAACTGGCAAATGCCATCTCTGTCTGGAGATTTCACAGTCTCCTTCCCCTGCCACACCCACCAAGCCACGCCCAAAGAACCAGTAGTAAAAAAATTTGAATCCCACCATTGATCATGTGCGTTTTCTTCTGGACATACTTGACCTAAGTTATTATGTTTTGCATTTAAAGTTGTCAGCTGCACAGAATCTTGCAGATTCAGATGGTCTCTATGTAGTATAATTTTTAAAAAACATTTCCAAGTCCAGACCTGCAACTTTTCTTTTCTACAGTCTAGGTCAATGAAAAGGTATTTGCAAATAGATTTAAATTAGGGAACAAAAGGTTATTTTTGAAATAGCAAAGAGGACTTAATATTATTACTGTGCTTTTAAGTTTGCATGGAGCAATGTTTTTCAACCATAACAACTTTAAGAAGAGTGGACCTCAACTACCAAAGCCTTCAGCCAGCTGTGCATATAATTTCTCAGTAACTGTTGTCATGAAGTGTTTCATTAAAAAAAAGTTCTGAAATTTTTAAAAGTATTCTACTGCATAAGAATTGTCATTATTTGGGAGTTGAGGTCCATTTATCTTAAAGTTGCTAAAGTTGTGAAAACATTGCTTCATATAAACTTAAAAGTGTGGAACAATGCTAAGTCCTACTTTGCTATTTCAAAAATAAAGGTTTCCCTAATTTAAATATATTTGCAAATACTTTGTCATTTAGATTGTAGAAAAGTAGTTTTATACTTGAAATTAGGAATTCTGGGAATTGAAGTCCACTAGCTGAGGGTGAGAAATGCTGATCCAGAGCAGGCTAGAAAATGGGAGCAAGTTAAATTCTTTCTGAGAAACATGGCATGCTTTCTGTGCATAAAGAGCCACACATGTATTGCTCACATAGATTTCCTGAACATTAGAGGTGGCAGTTGAGCTAAAAAAAAATATCCAATAATTTAAAACTAAATATCCTGAAACCAATCTGCAACTCAAGGGACAGTTGTCAGGATTCCAGCAATGGCTCTAATTAAATCATGATTCTCGAACCAAACTTCAAAAAACTTCAAAGGATTTATTAGAGGCAACATATTGGCACTGCGCTGTATGAAGCCAACTCTGGCATAGGTAATTTACAGTCACCTGTGACCCTGTTTCCCCCCTCCTCCTGGGTGTCTCATAAACCAGATACTCCAATTGAGCACGTTCACGGTTGGGTGTCATCATTCAAGTTTTCCAATTAAATATATTCTTGGGGAAAAGCTCTGGTATTTTAGTTACAATCTTTTCAAGATAAGAGTTGGAATGTACTTTCGCTTTCAAACTGCTGCACTGCTCTTCCAGATTTCCTTCCTCCCCCCCCCTTTTACTGCAACTACTAAAACAGGTATAGGAATGTTTTATGAGTTGACAATAGTTAAAGGCAGTGGTGGGATTCAATTTTTTTTACTACCAGTTCTATGGGCGTGGCTTGATGGGCATGGCAGGGGAAGGATACTGTAAAATCTCTAGTCAGAGGTGGCATTTGCCGGTTATCTGAACTATTTCATTTATTTATTTCTTTTGTCAAGCGATTACAAGATAACAGGTATAAGTATAAACATAGTTATGAATACAAGAAATGGATACATACAAGAAAAATAAAAGAAACAATAGGACAGGGACGGTAGGCACATTGGTGCACTTATGCATGCATCCTACAGACCTCTTAGGAAAGGGGGGAGGTCAATAGTAGACAGTCGAAGGTTAAAATTTTTGGGGTTTGGGAAAGAAACCACAGAGTCAGGTAGAGTATTCCAGACATTGACCACTCTGTTGCTGAATGCGTATTTCCTTGCATCAAGTTTGGTGCAGTTTACCTTGAGTTTGTATCTATTGTGAGTCTTGGTATTCTTGTACTCAAAATTTCTACTACCAAGTTCTCCCAGAACTGGTCAGAATCTGCTGAATACCACCTCGGTTAAAACTTAGGCTCATTAGAGATCACCACGGCCGACGATTGCAAAAAACGTTAGCAAAAAGGACGACAAGGGCAACGAGCAAAAATTTTGGGGGGGCTCCATCCGTTGTTATCCGCTTCTGCAAAGGTGCCCCAAATTGCATAAACAGAATGAAAGGAACGGAAAAGGAACAGTATCGGCCTGGGTAGTAACGTACGAGGATGCACTAAGCGGATGTTCGTAGAAGCCTAGCGGATGGAAGCGGATTGGAAGCAGATGACACTCCACTAGGGCTTCCAAAGGTGGAGAATATGTGAAGCGGACGCCACTAGCGGAAGGAGCGGATGTGTAGGGGATGACGTCGGATGCATCACGGACGCCTATAGATGCAAATAGCGTATGCGTAGTGGATTGGCATAGCGATGGCAAAAGCGTCACTGGAGCATGCAGAGAGATGAATTGCATCAGCTCTGCGAGATATAAAAGGATGCAGCTCTCAGCTGTCAGCATTCAGAGCAAAAGACCTTCTGCAGAGACATCTTTGAAAGAACACCATGTGTCGATAGTCAGGGAAGAAGAGAAGCCTGTACCTCTCCTGCCACCCTCTGGCCAAGGACAGAACCACCATCCCACCCCCTGGCACTGACCCTGAGCTGCTGGTGTCTTCTCCTGCGGTGTGGGTGCTCCTGGTGTGCTGCTTGCTGTGCTTCTCCATGCCTGCTGCTGCTGTGATGGGACCAGCCCGCAGGCCTAAAAAGCCCTACTGTCTGAATGTCGCCTTGAAGCACCCGTCGCCGAGAGGAGGAAGAGGCAAGGCAAGGAGAAGGAGAGAGAGAAACAGTGCCTCCATTTCCTGTAAAGACCATGAGAGGAGGGGGCGATGCTGGAATGGCTGAGGGAGAACAGTACCTGTGGAGAGAAAGGGCCACAGGCTTATCGCAACATCCAAGAGGAAGCAGGCAGCGTGGGAAAGAGAAAGGCAGAGAGCCCTGCGGCACACTTTCAGACAATACTGCCTGGGGATGTGGAAGCACATGCACACCTGGATGGCAAGCTGCAGCCTCAAGAAATTTGGCAGGCCGCTTTCAAGCTCACTGACCGGTGTGAGATGTACGTATGGCCAAGTGGAAGCTTCCCTGTGAGGGTGAGATCCCGCCAGATGAGGAGCAGCCCTTCTGTCAACCCTCTCCCCAGACAGCCCACAGAGAGCCATCCTCTTCCAGCCAGGAGATCAGCTACCATTGTCCAGGCAGGTGTCTCAAGGCTCCATGACAGAGACCCCCCCCGACAGCTTGCACTCCCCATGCCAGAGGACGTGAAGAATCCGTCCTGTCTCAAATGGCGAGCAGAAGAAGCAGCAGCCAGAGACCACCCATCACCCACACCAGCTTCCACCTCCACAGGAAAGCAGGCAGAGAGGCAGATCTGGACGGCCAGAGCACACTGTCCTGCTGGAGATCAGGGACACCATCAAGAAACCAAGACAGATCTTTCTCTCTGCTAGTCCACAGTGAATTCCATCCTCTAACTGCAATAGCCCTTCATTCACGTACCTGAGCCAGACCCTCACTGGGACCTGCCTTGAAGGCCCAGTACCAGAGTGATGAAGTGAGAAAATTCACAAGCACTGCTGCACCACCTCTCCAGGCCCAGCTGAACCTGCTCCGACCCACTCCAGGTCTGCTCCTTCCACCCCAGGCGGATGTCACAGCCCTCCACGGCTTTTCAACAGCCTCACCTACCATGGCTACGAGTACCAGGACTTCCACACCAGAGCATCCCTTCCCAGATCAGGCCCAGGTTACATCGCATGCACAGACCCTCACCTGAACCCAGCTGCAAGACCAGACAGGCCCCACTACACCTCCTCCTTCCTCCACCCCACAGCCAAAGCCCCCTCAACCAGAAAATCTGTTCTTCAGTACTGTGGCCTGACATCCCAGGTCCTTGAGGAAGGGCCTCTCAACCTCATGGGACTGAGTCAGTCTCTCTGAAGCTTCCCTGAACTATCACCATCCCTGCTTGTACTTCCTCAGGGCCAGGCACCCCAATGGTACCTTCAGACCAGCACTCCAGCAACACCACCTCCCACAGTCCCTGGCCGTTCGACAGCTTGAGATCACGACATGCCTCAGAGTGACTGAGAATAGTGCTAGAGGACTGATTTGTTACTGTTCACCTTATCTTTGCTTAAGACTACTTACTTGGGTCATACAGTTTATTAAGACAGTGTTAATAAAGTTATCTTTGCTTTCCACACACTTGGTTCATTTTAATTTACTAAATTAAAGTTGTGGTGAAAACTTTGAAAAAAAGGGTAAGGCCTGTGCCCATGCTTGTGGCGATAGGTAAGCGATAGTTGTGGGATTGTGTAAGGATAGCTGTGGGATGGGTAAGGATAGTTGTGGGATGGTAAGGCATAGTAGTGGTGCATAGAATAAACCTCAGGCATAGTGGGACTATGGTCCACCCTCCCAGTGCCATCACATATGTTCCTTATTATTATCAATAACAATTATTCCCATGATCAACACATTTCAAAATAAACAGAAACTTTATGAATGCCCTATTTCATTGTAAGGCCATCTCAACAACTTGCACAATTCTCATCAGTGTGATGAGACAGGCTCAAGGAAGCATCCATTTAAAGCATTCTATGATCCTGTCTTGGCCACTCCACTGCTCCATGCTGGGAGTTGGCTGATCGTGTTTCAGAGAGGTTGCGCTGTCTTCTTCCCTTCACATTGAATGCTCTGTGGGGCCTGAACATCCAGACAGTGCTCTATTCAGGTTTCGTCCTTGCTCCATTTTCACCAGGCTCTCATTGTGTCCCATTGCCTTTGTTGAACGGTCTCACAGCCTGTTCTTGCACACTGGTAGCGGTCGTTGTGCGCATGAGATTGTGCATGGATGCAGCAGTTTCTACGTATGCTGCTCTCACAATCCCTGGTGATGCTTGCATGGTGGTGAGAAGTACCTGCGAACTGTTGGCCAGAACCAAAGGCATTCTCCACCATCCCTCTTGCCCTTCTCTATGGGTGAGGATCGGAAATCTGTTAGTGCTTCAGATGGTAGGTTCTGAGGGAGAAGGTGCGTCATCACCCACGTAGAAGTAGGGCACATCTTGTATGTTATTGGGTAGGGGCGAATCTGGATAAACCATTGATAATGCGTTCCAGCCCATCCTTGAATGTCACTGGCCTTGTATACCTGCTATCTGAAGCTGCCGTTGCCTGTAAGCATCGATTGTTACGGGAACTTATAAGTTTCAGCATCAACCATGTCAAAGAGGGATGTATACTGAAGAAGCCCTTGTAGTTGTAATAATTGAGGACACTGAGTTGGCTGGATGCTTTGCAGGTCCACGTGGTCTTCCTCATCTATGGCTCCAACAGGTGTGGGGAAGTTCCATCCTCTGATACCACTCTTCTGCAAGTTTCATCCGCCTTCTTCAGTGTGTGGGGCATGGAGGAGCTCCCCCGTATCTTGATGATGGCCTGCACCACTTCTCTACCACTTTGCTGAAGTGTGTGGCACCCTCCAGATACTGCATGTTTCTGTTCCATTGGTCCAGAAGCGTCAGGTGGTGCAGAGTCAGCTGCCACCTTCAGTTCCATGGGCCAGGCTGGGAGGAAGTGGTGCTCAGCTTGGGCAAACCTGGTCTCAGATACTTCACAATTTCGTCAAACATGGCTGGTGGCATTCCTCATTTGAAGTGCTGGAATGCACGGAGGGTCTTCATTCCTCAGCTCCACTTCTAGTGCTGTCATACAGGCCAAACTCCACTCTTCTCCTTGATCCATCTTTGGATCCTCACACAGCTCTTGGACTATCCCTTCTTCTCCTGCGTAGAAAAGGGTGAAATCGAGTCGTTGAATGAGGCTTGGGTTCTGGGTTTGAATGATGGTTGGCTACCCAAAGGGTGCATACCATGGCTGGAGATCATATGATACATGTGTGAAGAGCAGAGAAGGGTGAAAGTCTATGCACCACGGCTGGGACTGATAGTGAGATCAGGTGTATTTCCTCCCCCTTTTTATTGGGAAATATTCGGTTTTCCGCTTGGTGTCTTTCACATGACTCTAGCATACTCCAGAACATCCTAGATAATCGAGATACGTCCTATATTACGAACGTTTTGTCCTTTTATGCTTGTATATACAGCATGCGATCCGTTTACATCCTTCTATTTCCTTGCTTACTAATGCTGTGTGGCCGGTCTGTGTACCTTTCACTTCCTCCCTCTTTTCCGCTTTTCAGCTGCAGTGGTAATGTGATTGCGGGGATGCCCAGAGGATGCGAGAGGATACAGCGACTGTTGTAACGGTGACAATGGATTTAAGAAAACATTTGTGCCTGATATGTGTCGCGGATGTACATCAATACGTGGCGGAAAGTTCATCCGCTCAAAAATAGTTTTGTGCAGCTCAAAACTTTTTCGAGCGATGAAAAGCAGTAAGGTATGTTTGATGGATTAGAGCGTATGAATCAATGTTAACGCAGTGATACACAACAGAGCATCGCATGTTTCCAACGGATGGCAAGCTTTTTTGTCCATTTTACATCCTCTTTGCATCCGTTGGTGTAGTGGGACATGGGCTTAAGGGTAGAATGATGAGAAACAGCAGATGGGTGAAGAACCATATAATCTTAGCCATGGAGTTCAGTGTCTATGGCTCCAGCAATGTTTTAAAATCTCTTTATATTGCATAGTTGGAATCTCCTTTGGCACATAAATAACATCCGAGGGTAACACTCAGGATATGGTCAAAAAGGCCAAGATGGCAGCCTTAAGTTCTCTACTTTTTAAAAATATGTCTTGACTTTTTTTTTTTTTTAACTTGGATTATGCACTGACAGCCAACATCTGTCAGCCAGTCACTGTAGCTGGTCACACTGAGGTCTCTGACTTGCTAAAACCTAATATTAGAAACTGCATGAGGCAGCTCTCAGCTTGCGAAAATCCTCCATCAACGAACTTTAATGAAATATAAATAACACATGCTGCAAGGCATTGCAATGATTGCATGATCTGGTTTGATGGAGAAATACTGTAACTTTTTTGGTTCCTGGTTTGGATTGTGTCATCTTTTTAAAGCAATTTCACTTCCAGAGTGGAAAGAAGAGAATTGCTTAGAAAGGTGATCACCTGCCTCTCCTGCCTCGTGTCACAGGATGAATCTGCAACAATCCTGGGTACAAATTCTTGCTCAGCCACAATTCTGTCTAACTACTATAGGCAGTCCTCAATTTACAACCACACATGAGACCCAAATTTCTGTTGTGAGGTATGACATTTGTTTAGTGAGTTTTGTCTCATATTATAACCTTTCTTGCCACAGTGGTTAAGTAAATCACTGCAGTTATTAAGTTAGTAACACCGTTGTTAAGTGAATCTGGCTTCCCCATTGATTCTGCTTGTCAGAACATTGCAAAAAGTGATCACATGATCCTGGAACACTGCAGTGGTCATAAATGTGAGACAGTTGCCATGCATCAAATTTTCATCACATGGGGATGCTGCAATGGTCGTAAGTGTGAAAAGCAGTCATAAGTCTTTTTTTCAGTGCCACTGTGCTTCTAACAATCACTAAATGAACTGTCAATCATTTCCACATTGAGATTGCTTCTTTATACTTGGGCACAGCTAAAATGATCTCATGGCTAATACACATAATAAATTGCAACTAGCAAAATAAATATCTGGTGCGCAAGTTCAGAATAAAAGATGTTTTCTTGACAGCAATCTATGAGGAAAGAAATGGGTTGATTTTAATAGACTCATTTCTGCAAGTAGCGTTGCCTTGATAGGTTTGGTCATTAAGCAGATATTCTGGAGATGTATATCTTGAGAGGACAGTTATCATGTGCAACAAGACATTTGAGAGCAGGCACTGATGCAATACCTGTGGCTCCTTAAGTTTTAAGACAAACATTGTTGTTGTTGTTTTTGCGCAAGCCTGGGAAAAGACTGCAGTGGTATGCATGGATGCCCAGCCCAACCCAATACATCTTTTTGGCTTCAAACTACTCACCAGCCAGGAGGTACATATCATGCTTAGAGCACCTGTTTAAAATTTAGTTCTCAAACTGAGAAGCTTCGTCCTCAATGTTGTTGTGGCTATGTATGAAATCAGAAATCTAACATGAGGTTAGCTGCATCTTTCATTTCAGGGAATATTGATACTGAAATAAATAGGGATTACTTTTGAGCAAAGCAGTTCAACATTCTGAATAATTGGGATCTGGAGGAAAATATTATCTATTAAGTGATATGAATGCATTTGGGGAATAAGGCAAGATAGTACAGAGAATACTGAATATAAATAGGTCACTGAAAGACTCAAGGATGAATGAGAATGGAGTTTGGTGAGTATCTACTTTCCAAACACCAAGTCAGTTGGTGAAAAAGACTGTTTTGTGTCCTGTGTTGGTATTGGGAAAAACCTTGGCGAGTCAGATGCAGCTACAGGAATGGTCAGATAAGAGGCAGATGAACCTGTAACAGGAATGTGGTCAGGAAAGGAGTTCAGAAGAGACCCTCTCTAATTTAGGGGCTGTAAAGAGGATAATGTGGGGGCTCAGTGAGCTCGTCGATCAGAAAGGTCAGCAATTTGGCAGCTTGAATCCTTAGCACCGTTTCATGGAATGAGCTCCCATTACTTGTCCCAGCTTCTGCCAACCTAGCAGTTCGAAAGCATGTTAAAAATGCAAGTAGAAAAATAGGGACCACTTTGGTGGGAAGGTAACAGCGTTCTGNCGTTCTGTGCACCTTCGGCATTTAGTCATGCCGGCCACATGACCACGGAGACGTCTTCGGACAGTGCTGGCTCTTCGACTTTGTAACGGAGATGAGCAACACCCCCTAGAGCTGGAAAAGACTAGCACGTATGTGCAAGGGGAACCTTTATCTTTAAAGAGAATGAGGCTAGAGAAATGCCTTCAAACTTACAAAATTCTGTTAATGTAGCTCAATTATAAAGTAGAATTAGCTTATCTGATCATGTTTGTTGCATGGTCTACCAGTTAGTCAAGCTGACAATTTAAGCATATCTATTTGCATATCTATCTAGCAAAAGAATGCACATGTACCTAAAGCTATTATTGTCTTGACTGCTGATGAAGAAAAATCAAGAGAATGAGTAGAAGATGGTATGGTAATCTGATTTAGGGCAGAACATTTTACTGGTGGGGCTAAGATTGGGTTCAAAGTAAAAATTGAAAGAAAAGGAAAGAAGTGAAAAAGAGCTGGGGTGAATATAGAATGACCAGAGGAAAAGAAAAGAGTGGCACATGAAAAAGTAGGGCATAGGAAATAAGGATGTTTAAGTGTTTGAAACAGTTTATTATTATAGAGTACCAAAGAAATGAACTGAGAGAGATATTAACTGGAAGTCTGAAAGAGTTCAATCTGTAGAAGTAGAACGCTAATGTGAAAGAAGTTGTGGATGAGAAAAATGCATAAAAAGTATGAGAAAGATACTGTGAGAAGTTTTATATCCAAATATATTTTATTCTTTATACTGTTTCCATCTTCCCTTAAAGCATTAACAGAATCCACAGTGGTCTGAGAATCAGCATCTCCACTAGTATAATTGACAGTCAAGCTGAAACTAATGAAGTAAAAATAGCAAACAGGGAAAACCTTTTACTCACACTTCCTCAAACTTTCAAATAATTTACCCAGATCTAATCCACGTATCAAAGGATAAGGTCTGCAAACACAACAGAGTGAATTAAATTAGGTTTCCCAGTGGAACTGCATGTTCACAAGAATACATACCTACACACACACACACACACACATCCTTCAAGTGTCATCCTTGAATCAGCACATAGACACTTCTACCCCCCTGGACAAGCTCCCCCTATAAAAGTCTGTTGCTGCCCCTAATGGCAAACTGTTTGTTTTTAGGAATAAATATTTCTTCTTTCCTCACATTCTTACACAACCCAGACTCTAGTTGGAACCCCAAATTATTCTTCTGACAATACTATGCAATGTTTATATGAAGAAAATAATAATAATTCCAAAACCAGTAGTCACAGAGATAAGAACCGGTTAAAATTAAGAGAAACAAAGAAAATCTAGCATCTTTTTTTATGCTGGACAAGGTACAAAGGCTGCCTCCATGATTAACAATTGGAAGAATGCCGTTATTGAGGTATTCAAAGAGAAAGAAAGAGTGATTCCTGAAGAATCTGGAGATTGTTTTCAAAACGATTAGCAGACATTGGGATATCAGGAGTGGGATTCAAATTTTTTAATAACCGGTTCTGTGGGCATGGCTTAGGTGATGGTCATGGCTTGGTGGTCATGTTATTGGCTGGGCGTGGCCAACTCAGTATCACTCACATCGAGGCATGCATCTCCTCGTCTTGCCTTTCATGACTGTGGGGATGCTGCAATAGTCATAAGTATGAAAAATGGTCATGTCACTTTTTTCAGTGCCATTGTAACTTCGAATGGTCACTCCACGCAAGCAAAGTACCAGCAAAGGAGGGAAAAATAATCCAGAGAAGTTCCAGAGACAGGAAGTCTAGTCCTGCCAAGGATGTAATAAGGGTTAACAGAGAGGCAGTTTCTATAAGCAACACCAGAATGTTTCCTTCCTGCCTTCCTTACAGGATTAGGCCAGTCATTTTTTCTAACAACAGGTTCTCCAAACTATTTAGCATGTTGACAACTGGTTCTAGGTGCAAACTGGTAGAATCTCACCCCTGGAATTTCCCACAACAAACTCCACCCCTTAACTTTTTTTTTCCTCAAAATTTTATTGATTTTTAAAAAACAAACATATACAAACAATACACATAACATAAAAATATAAAACATCTTTTTTGAAAACAGCTTGATCCCAGGTTACATCTCTTCGTACAGACATAAATTCAAATTCATGTTCACTTTTATATACTATTCCCATATCCTTTTTACCATTCTACATTTTCTATATAACTTCTCCCCTCTTTTCACTCTCTTAATTCTATTTTATTTATTTCATCTCAATTTGAATCATTATAATTATATCCTTTTTCTGTTCCTGTTTCAGCTGTTCTATTATCTTTTCTCATTAAACAAATTCTCCTGTAATAATTAATTGGAGTATGTCGCCTTAATATCTTTCCCTTAAATTTAACACTTAAAATAATACATAAATTTCATTCGGATTCTGCTTAGTACCTTCTAAAACTACACATTATATTTTAAAAAAAAAAAAAATTGTAAATATATAATATAATTAAAACAACAATCCATACAATTGAACTCTATCATTAAAATTAATATCATTTAAATCTTAAACATTTTATATATTCCTTTTCAAATAATATCATGCTTCTTTGGGAACACTTATAAAATTTTGCATAGTTTACTTTTCCCCCCCATTTCACTTATATTTTTAAGACAATTGGTAATAAAATGTTCCCATTCTTTCTTAATCAGTTTCTCTCATATGTCATTTTCATTTATTTTTGTTAAAAAAAAGAGATTTTTCACTAAGTTACATTAAATATTTCATCCCATTTTATAATCATTATTGTTCCAAATTTTCTAACATTATTTCTAATACAAATAAACAAATACAGTCTTATGTACTTTTGCAGAATCTCTTTTTCAATTATATTTTTACCCATTATCTCAAATAGGTCCTGTTTCTTTACATCTCGTTTCAAACCTTTGTAGTTTTCTTCCCTTCCTTCCTCCCTTCCTTCTTCCACTCTACTCTTTTTACCCTTTGTCTCTTTCATCTTCATTTCCTTCTTCTGTATTCCTCTTTTCTTGTTGTTTTCTACATTATATCTACTTTTTTACCTTATTTTTCCCTTTTTCTGGTTGTTTTTTTTAGGTCTTAAATTCTCCATTCTCTTTTCCCCCTTTCCCCTTTCCTTCCCCAAATAAAGTTACTTGTTCATTAAAGATGGCTTCTTCTTTGTCCCAATCTTCTGTTCTTGTGGTTTCTCATAGGTAGAAATCGCCATTTCGTAAAAAATGAAAAACAGAGCCAAAAGAGCCCTTCCCTTCTTGTTCCTCTTCTTTATATTTTTTAAATTCCATTTCAATTCATCACCATGTGATGCATTGTAAAAATTTTTTAAACAATCACCCAAATGTTTTTAATCCTTCAAATATAGGTTTCCAAGAGTCCCCAAAGTCACTTGATTAGTCAAATACACACAAGTTTGTTTGTTTTAGCACTTTCTTCTTTTTTCCACTTTTTCTCTTCCTGGGAGTTGCAGTCCAGTTACAAAGTCCAATTAAAAATGTATCTTTTAAACAAGTCTTGTTACAAATTTTAGTTTTAATCTTTACGATTTCCAAGCAGTTTCCTCCAGGCCAAATCTTTACTTATTCTTTTCCTCTTCCCTCCTACTTACTGCAAAGAAAAAAAATTTTTTTTTTCGCGATTCAGAAATCTTTATTGTCGCCCTGGCTTAATTTTCCAGTTTAATTACCTGCTGATGCAAAGCGGGTTTTTTCCGATTTCTCTTTCAACTGCTGGTCACCTAAAGGAAGGGAACAGTGAAACAAACTTTCCTTTTCACTTTCATTCGCTGCCTTCAGCATCTCTTTGGGAGCGATGTATCTTTTTTTTTGTTTTAAATTTAAATTCAGGAAATTCTTGAATGTTTCTTTCTTGTGCCTGGGTCAGCCAAAACTTTCACCTCTTAGCTTCCTCCTGCACATTCTTTTCCGGATGAGTGCTTCTTTGTGGTGGCCATTTCTGACCGCTGCTCTTACTGCCTTCTGAAAAGGGAGTTAAGCCATCTGGGGAGAGGAGATGCGGCTCCTCTCAAACCCTGCCAGGTCTCCCCTATTTTCAGCCACCTCTACAGGGTGGCTTTAGCCCTAAAGCCAGCTGGCTCAGGGCACTCCAGCAGTGAGCCCAAGCAGAAATTGCACATGATCGCGGATTCCTGCTGCCACCGAAGCCCTGCAAACCGGAAGTCCTCTTCACCCCTTAACTTTTTGTGTGTGATGTTGTGATGCACATAGGAAAGGGTCAAGCTTGTACAGCAATCCCACAATGCATTTTTCATACTAGATCTTCTCTACTTCAGGGGCAATTGTTAAAATGCTATAGAAGGATTTATTTTTTTCTAAGTAAAATGCAGAATTCTGACTGAAAGGGTAGAAGACGTGACACAGAGTAAAAATCAGAAGTTCAGTGAATACTCTAGCAGGGAAAATGCAGACTAAATTCTTTCTTTGCAACAAACATTGAGAAAAATATGAATGGGAAAAAGAAGATTTACTAAAGAAAAAAAGTTTGTCCATTTGGATAATATCACAAAACCTCTAGTTTGGGAATATTGTTTGCAAATATGGTATTTAAGTTTGGATGCTGAACACTTTAAGGACTTTATATATAACGGGATTGGACCTTGAGGCCTAGGAAACAAATGAAATAGGAAAAGGACCTATTTGTCTCTGCCAATCCAATGTTTTCTTCCTGGCAAACAGTCTTCAAATAACCAAAATAACTGTTTATCAGTCACCTTTGGTGAGATGGGTGGCAAAAGTTTAATCATAAATAAATACAAATAAAATAAACTGTACAAAGAGGTGGAAGAGCTCAGCCATAACAACAAAGGTGTAGCCAGGAGTTAATTGCAGAAGACAAACTGCTTGGGCGTAAGTTCAAGTCAAGCTTAAGCAGAACAAAGACAACCAGATTCCCTAATAAATTCCTGACCATATGTATCCCTAATTTTCAAGGAGAACATCAGAAATCTGTTCTGAACCTTAATGAAAGGGAGCCAGAGAGAATGTCATGCATATGCCATGCAAATTAATGCATCATAGAACAAATAAATTCAGAGTTCTCATTTGAGGCACAAAAGACCAGGCTAATGTTTTGCACAGATTATGTGAAGACCAGATTCTTTGACATGTTCATAATGGTAATCTATGGAGATTCTCAGTCATCCAGGTCATGGTTGACTCAAATATGCTTTTTCAAGAGGCAACTGGACTTTCCAGTTTTTCTGTGAAGATGTTTTACTTCTCATCCAAGAAAAGCTGAGGAAGTTTCCTGGTTGAGAAGCAAAACGTCTTCAAAGAAAAAACAGAAAGTCCAGTTGCCTCTTGAAAAAAGCACCTTTCATCATAATGGTAGAGAAAGTGGAACAAAAGAGAATGACTAGCAGCTGAGAAAAATTGACTCACAGCATGCACCATTGGGAGACCTGAAGAGTCAGATTAGGGACAAATCATTTTAGAAAAAGTCTATGTGGTTGCTAGGAGTCAATACTGATTTAATAGCACATAATCAATCTTGTGGAAATAAAGGTGTTAATATAAATGGAATAGAATGGAATAAGAGTGGAATAATAGGGACTAAGACAACTATGTAAGAAGCTCCTTTGTTATTTTATATATTTATGGACAAATAAAGAAGGTATATTTGCAATAACTTTGGTTGGGGCTGTGACTGTGTTTACTTTTATATGCCGGTTATGCTGCATTGTTGACTGAGAATCTGAATTATTTGCTGCAGATATCAAGCATGTAACAAGGAATATGGATCTGAAAGTTAATGTATCAAAGACCAGGGCTGACTGGGGTGGGGGGGAATAGATGGAGAAATACTATGACATGCAAATGCCAGCAGAACCGTAATGGATATTCTGTAGCCCATTACAAAGAATAAATTATGGAGCTAAGCATAACTGTATCTTTTTGCCCATTTTGTCATAAGGAAGTGAAAGTTATACATGTCAAAAGAAACATAACGGTAACTTGAATAAATACTTCCCAAAATATATGTGATAAAGCAAGAAGAGATAGGGATCAATATTAGAATGTATATCTGGCAAATAAATGGGGATAGAATTTTTTTTAAAAAAAGAAATATTTTACAAAGAGATGGCTTGGTCAGAAAGAGTGTTAATAAGGATCAAAATGTAAAACAAATGTATGAAGAAAGAGGAAATGGGTTGAGAGAAAAAGGAAGATGATGGTTGCATATGATGGAAGTGATGCTGAAAAAGAGGTGAGATATTTAAAGAACAGATGTTAATGTGGGGAGTGATCCATAGAAATTGGTGGAAACAATGATAGAAAGGTATGAAGAAGAACAGTGAATGATGTTTGCATGAACTAGATTTAGGTTTCCATTTCTTTCATCTCCTGCCTTTATTTTATTTGTCCATTATATATTATTACTTTTTTTCTAAGATTTGCATAAAGTTGCTTCCCCAAAAGGGATGAATGCGATGAGTATGGAAGAATTGATGTATTTTTAAACATAAAATATCATGTTACACATGTAAAGCTTGTTTTTCTGTTAATGTTCTTGACAGAGTTCCTCCAGCAAAGGAAATACACACAGCATCCCTCTCTGACCTTGCAGAACAATTGATTTTTGCTTTTGATAGCTCAAGCCCAACCTCCCAATGTGTCCAATGCTCTGCTGTGACTTGATTCTCAAACAGGTTCTTGCTGCTCTTCGGGACAAAGTATCTTGAGTTGAATGGAGTTGTTGCTCTTTTCCCCCAAAAGGCGACCAGATACTTTCCAGAAGCACTTGGGTTGCAGCACATGAAAAGTATGCTAGGTTGGGGGAAAGTAGGACACCAAATCTGGCCTGCAAAATTCTGGATCACTGTAATTGCAAAAAGGAAGAGGTAGAGAAGTTTGTTTCTTCCACTAGTCCTCTGGACTTATGCAGATAAGATCTAAAACCCTAGAAAAGCTGCTGTGTGACTCTTCTACGTTTTCACAGCATTATCAGTAGGATGTGTCTTAAAAAAGGAGGGAAAAAGAAAAGGGGTGTGACTTTTCTTCTGTAAATGGTTCCTCCCATCTTCCAGAAAATAGTTGATTTCCAGGCATCTAAGATCAGAACTGGAGAAGATGGCAAGTAAGTGATTTTGAAATGCTTATTAAAATTAATTATCTTAGTGCATTGCTCAGAAACTACTTTATGAACTTGACTGATTTCCATTTCTTCCATTAGATCTCCTTGACTAGGAAAATTCCCTATTTCAGCTTTCCTCAACTGGAGGACCACCAGATATGTTAGATTACAGCTCCTATTCATATAGATAAGAAATAGTGTGCATTGTAATTCAATGTCTCTGGAGAGCATCACATTGGATGAAGTCATTCTGTTTTGACTAGGAAAACTATAGTGGGAAGCAGAACCATTGCATCTTTAAGTGACAGTGTAAAAAAAAAGTCTTTTTTTTCTGCATCAGCTTTGCTCAATCAGGGCTGATTGCAAGTGTTTGGGTTTTAGGTAAGTTTAACAAATAGGATAGAAGCAAAGTATCTACATGCCAATAAGGCTAAATTTCCTTATATTTCAAGCTCTTGTGAATATTGATGGGATGATCATAGGTACAAAGTGTTAACATTTTAAATATTTCCAGAGTAAAGTTTCTAGTGTATAACAAAAAAACTTTCCATATTTAACTTTTCCTTTGGCACGATTAGCAAATAAAATTATTTATTAAAATTTTATAGGCTTGGGAACTTCTGTTCTTGAAGAACAATGTAACCTTCCTTGATATTTTTATGACTAAATAACATGACTCACTCTTTTGTCTAATAACAATTTATAGTGCCAGCTGCAGTCATTGGTTCTATTTATAAAATTTTTAAGCTGTCCATTTCCCCCTCCAAGCTGATTCCAGGCAGCTCCTCCTACCATCATTGGTAGTTATCCTATCATAATTGGTTCACAATAATTGTAACTGTGGACAGAGCTTTACTTGACTTCAACTATGGTTTGGTGATGCTAATAAGATGTTCTACACCAGGGGTGTCAAACTTGCGATCCGTGGGCCAGATGCGTCACATACTGCCCCCCCCATTAAATCTCAATTTTAACGAAGGGGGGGAGGAAATTGTGATACGTCATGTGACAACAACTTGATGCTGCAAGTTTGACACCCCTGTTCTACATCATGAATGCAGAAATTATCTAGAACGAAGAAACTGCATATACAGCATGCTCTTCTGGATGTAATTGTGGCTGAGACTGACAGCTGTTGTCCCAAAAATGACTCTCTCACAGCTTTCCTCTATTTTGCCAAATGCATTTACTCTGAATCCTTTAGGGCCACTAAACATCCACCAGCTCTAGGATTTTCCTTTTCTTTTTGAGTTGCTGTGATCTGTGTCATTCTGTGGGCATTCAAGGTTTAGTTCCCATGGTGGTGATTTCAACAACTTTGGGTATTTTCTCTGTCGTATGTCTGGGGACAAAGAGGAAATAGAGTCACTCAAGGATGCACTTGAATGTAAATAAATGTATTTGCCCCTCCCTCCTGCTATTGTATGCAGAAATAATGGAGAGAGACTGAAAGAAAGATAGAAGGGAGGGAAACAAGAAAACCCTATATAATACAATGCGGCATTTGTGTTTTTTATAAAGGGGGTTTGGGATTTTTATTTCAATTTGTATTTATCAAGAGGGATATAATTATCTGATCTGGGCTCGAGAAAATAGGGTGACTGCCCCATTTGCTATCACCTATGGATGATCCAGATTTTTCCTGCCCAGTTATGATAGCCCTGGAATAGTGGAAGGAAAGAAAATTCCAGATATAGGACAAGCATTTTTATCCCCACACATTGTCCCTTCCAAGTTTGTGGGTAACTGGCTTCTGACATTCTAAATCCATATTAAAATTCAATTTGACAATTAAAGATTACTTTCTCAAATGATTTGCAAGTAACTCATATCAAACCTCTCCTTTCTTCAAGGCCTGCAGTTGGTCTTTGTTCTCCTGGGTATTCTTACAGCAGTAAAGCCTGGAGAAGCAGATAACCTTTCTCTAAAAGGTAAGGCCTTTCACTTTAGAACCCCTTTTTAAAATTGAGTTGAAGTGTTTGTAGAGATCTGCATGCGTCCCCATTTCTTGTAAAAATGCAGCCTAAATATGTCATCATTTAAGAACGAACAAATGCATTTTTCCAAGTGTTTTTGATTGCCTCAGTATGAACAACTCACTACAGCAGGAAAAAAAATACATGGTCATTTAAGGATAATTTGCTAATGTTTGAACTGATGCAGAATTTGAGTCTGCATTTCCTTTCTTAGTGGACACTCAAAAGTCTGCCAAATATCCCTAAGGCAGTATTTCTGAACCTTGGTGTCTGTAAGACCTGTAGATTTCAACTCCAAATTGTGTGGCTGCTATCTTTATTATTTTGATCTCCCTTACAGACAATTCTCATTGGAAGCAGGTGTTTCTAATAGTTGCCAAGATGGTGTCTGTGCATAAGAGCATCTCTGTGAAAATGATGAAATTGATACATGCCATATCATGTGAATGCTGTATATAATTTGCATCATTGGCATGAAAGCACATGAGCTGTCAAAACATTCCCTCCATTGACACTCATATTTACAAGTCTATTTCAAATCTTTGGTGGTACCACAGTATAGAGTATAGGGCCACCAAGAGATACCCTAAACAAGGGTTCTCCAACCTTGGCAACTTTCAGCTTGGCGGACATCAACTCCCAGAATTCCCCAGCCAACTGTTGTTGGAGAAAGGTTGGGGAACCCTGCTCTAAACAATCTCTTACACAGGCATGACCTGTGTAAGCTTTTCCTAGTAGATATCAAGATATCCATCCATGTCATTAGTAACTAACAAAGTTTAAAGTACTGTGTGAGCAATTTTAATAGGCGACTACTTCATGAAATATACTACTGATATTAAAACAGGCTTCTCCAAGCTGTTGGCTTCTAGATATGGTGGAATGTAACTGTTGAAATTCCGATTAGGGACCAGGTTAGGGAAGCTATATTCTCATTGTTTGTTTTTGTGGGATTTGATTGAAGTGTGTCCTTCAACAAAATCCAAACCAAGTGTCTCTTTTAGACACTGCAAAGAAACTGGAACTTCGATTCCTTCTACAGAATGTGGAAAAAGCCAAGAAATTAGTTGAAGCTGCCTATGAATACACCCAGAAATGGTAAGATTTTGTACAAAGATTCCAGAAGCCAGGTTCATTTTGCCCTTTTCCATCTGCTCTATATGATGAAGATTTGCTGTGTTGCTTGCTAGATGACTTCTCTGTATGAATGTTCAGACAAAAATTCAGGCTATGTGTCATGTTCTTTCATTTGGAAAACATGGATATTTCTGCCGGTTACTAACAGATTCAGTATTTCAGCTATTCCTGTTTTCATTTCATCCCATATCTTTATTGTGCATGTTTTGCTGCAGCTTTTGAATTGTGGATGTTTTATTTATTTTTCATCATGATTGAAAATCTCGTAGCATGGAATTGTGGCAGTGTATAATTGGAATCAAAATACCAAGAGGCGCACCGTTTGCCTGCCTGCGGGTCATTACAAAATCAAGATGATAATATTCATTTTAGCCAATGGGATGAAATCAAAGTGTGAATGATTAACACGAAGAAATGTAAAGTATTAGATTAGGATAATGGAGCTTTAGTTCATCCTTAGATTTCATTAGATAACATAAAACAGTCTCTGCCTCTCAAGTTAGCATCCTTAGCTGCGTCATTGTAACACACACCTTATAGGTATTTTCTGATTCACCAGGTTAGAAGAAAAACTAAAGAAAGAGACAATACGTCCTTCAGAGCTCCTAGTGTTTTTCAAACAACCTATAGGAAAAACTCGGTTGCATGTGAAAGCTGCTCATTATATGCTGGTGACCTTGGACCTCTTGAAAGAGAAGCTGCAGGAAGTATTTCCTCAGGAATTCAATATCACAGGTATTTTGCATCTTTGAACTAACACACTAACTAAAAGTATACAATAATGTTTTCCTTGTCAGTCGTGTCCAACTCTAGGGCACAGTGCTCATTTCCATTTCTTGGCTGAGGGAGCCAGTGTAGTTTGAAGGCATTTTCTGTGGTCATGTAGCCAGCATGGCTATATGCCAAAAGTGGATGGAATGTTGTTCCCTTCCTACCAAAGTGATACCTATTAATCTACTTGCATTTGCATGCTTTCAAACTACTAGGTGGGAAGGAAAAAGTAACCAAAAGTAGGGGAAACAAAATGCTGGGTTTTCTTCCATGCTTAAATTACATTCTTTGCTATTTGCACATCATAACTTCTGCAATAACTTAGCTTGTCACAGACAGATCAAAATTAATGCCAGGGCTGAGTGTTTCAATTTGAAAACTCCAATCCAAATGTTTACAATGTAAGCTTTTAAAATATCAAATGGTGCTCATAAGCATGCAGCCTCACACGCTATCAACTCATGGAAACTAGGTTGTGGACACTACATTTGCCCTTCTCTACTTCTTGCAATACAGTTTCCCTCGTGGAAAACAAATCTATATGAAGGGAAACTGCAGGAAAATATACCTGTTCCTGGAAAGATAGATACAGAAGTGCACTACAGATTTATTAGGAAAAACTTTGCAAAAACAATATGCATTTGTCAAAATTGTAGACAAAAACTGTATGGTTTGGAAAAATGTGTAAAAAATGAATTGAAAGATGCCTGCAATCTTTTTTTTTAAATCTCAAACTTGTAGAAGCATAAGCTGAACTAAATATGAGGAACTGAGAAAAAACTGAATTGACAGATTCATACCCATTCATTTTGACCACAGAGTTCATGTACACTTCTTGTCCAATCATTTTCAAAGAGGAAGTAAAAGGGAAATGTTTTTTTATCTAAGAATTTAATCATTTTATGTTAGATGTCAGTTGATGATTGGGTGGGGCAACAACAAAAAAAAGACATGGATAATAATTGTTTGTGAGAAGCAAATTTTTTTTTATGGAAGCATCTGCCTTCATGAGAATTTCTTGTGTAATCTTTTCAGGGAATGCTTTTGACTGTCTTTTTTTCTCAAATCTCATCCTTTGCATCAGGAAGACCCTTTTGTTTTCTTTATCATTTTCAATACCTTTTATGATGTGTTAAATAGATTCAGTTGCATAATAATGCATGAGGCTGAATTAGAACTCTGCCCAGAGCCCTCTTTAAGAGAGATGGGCAGTTTAGAAATATAAAATATAAACAAATAATAATAATAAACAATTAATATCTGCAAGACATGGCAGAAAGAAACCTTAATGCTGATATACCTATAATTATGTCAAGATTACTTTTATAACATTTTGCCAAAGCCTGTAAGAGCATTAAATGTTAAGAACATTGGTAAACTGGAGATGATCCAGAGAAGAATGGCTAAAATGGTAGGAAGTTAGAAATTAATTCCTATTTATTAACATTACCCAAGGGGTGGATATCTTTAAGTTTAGAGAAAAGAAGTTCTTCAAATTGGTAGGAGAAGCTAGATTAGAATGTTCTTAATTGTTCCTAAGGTGGAATGCAGATCAATGGATGGAAATTAAAGAGAAAGAGATTGGGAGCTGACAAAAAAAACAAAAAACAAAACCCAACCCTATAAGAGCTGCTAATCACTGGAACATCATGTGATGGGAAGTGGTGGTCTCTTCTACCTTGAAGTCATTTAAGGACCACCCAAGTAGTCATGCTTCAGAGATGCTATATTTGTATTCTGCTTTGCAGATCCTACATTGAGCAACAGATTGACTTCAAGATGGCTGCTATTGAACAGCATGCTTAACTTGGCTGCTACTTAACCCATTTTCTGAATTTGCATAATACCTTGACTCCTAAAGCAGCCACATAACCTTCTAAGTTTCATACACTGACAAAAAATGAATCAGTTAAAATTAACCAAGGAATGTTTTAGGAATACAAGTTACAACCACAAAGTAACTTACTGATTACTGCAGACTAATTGGTTGGAGCTACTATGAGTGGTATTTAATAGCTATCCAACATCTTTGAAAAAGGAAAACGTTTCACCTTTTGACCCAAAGGTGTTTTTTCAAAAGGCAACTGGACAGTGTTTTTTTCTTGAAGTTGTTTTGCTTCTCACCCAAGAAACTTCTTCAGTTCTATTCTTCAGTTCTTCACTTCAGAAGTGAAGAAGCTCCTTGAATGAGAAGCAAAACATCTTCAAGAAAAAAACAATGTCCAGTTGCCTTTTGAAAAAGCACCTTTGAGACAATCATGACGTGGATGACTGAGAATCTCCACAGACGTTCACCTTTTGAATTTCCTCATCCTTACAAAGCATAAATCCTGCTTTCAGCTTTTAAAGTATAATTCAGAAGACAAGTGATTCTAGTCTTGCATTCTTCTTTTATTTTTGCAGCCCTGAAGTCTAAATCCCTTTATTTTCCTACAGATGTGCTGTCCCCTTCCCAGATGCAAACTATCTACAAGGCAACGGGATGTGCTTCCCAAGAGATCAATACAAAGCTATGTGATGAGACGAGCCCTTACCGGACCATTACAGGCGAATGCAATAATCTGTATGTTTTGGTGGCTAAGACCCTAGCCTAATTGTTTTTAAGTGCTAATGGCTGCTAAGTGAAGAGGGTCATATCTTAAGTTTTGTGGAAACTATTATGGGTTCCTTTAAAAAAAACTGTGATGTTTAGTTTAAGACATACATTAGTTTTCATCCATTACTCATCTTCAATTCATTCATTCAATTCACTCATCTCAAAATGGACAGAAAATATAGCATCAGTTTCTGTCCATTGACCAATCATTGGTCATAAGAGGCTTCAAAAACTGCCTGGGTCACAGGTTATCTTCCCACTGTTTCAGTATTGCAGAGATGTCAAACTGGCAGCCCACAGGCCATGCCCATCCCAGCTCCATGAAAGGGGAAATCATCACAAAACGTCATGTGATGGCAAGGTGATGTGACGAGTTTGACACCCATGCTGTGCATTTTGAAATTTACTGGTTTGGTCCTGACCTATTGTGCTGAATAATCTCCTTATGATGAGAAGTCACAAGAAAGTTACCAGGCTGCCCCAGGGAAAGTTGCACTCCAACAGTGAAGTCATTTAGCACTCTTTAATCTTTTCGGATTAGCAGTAGAATTGGGACTTGAGTCATTTGACCATGTCTAGAATGACATGAACCACTTCCTTTTGCTGGATTTATGAATAAATGCAGATTTATTCCTGGAAGACAATAGGGCTGCCCTCAACTGATGAGAATGGTATGGTTTGGCAAAGAATAAAACATTCTGAAATTCTCCAAAATGTGCCATCTCTGAAGTTGGCACTCACAAACTAGATGTGTACTGTCAACTCAACCAGTTGAATTTTATCCCACAAACCATGGTTACATTAACTAAAGTTTAGCATGATGAATAAAATCAGTTGCTCAATCAGGAACAAGCACTCTTCAGGCATGGAATGTCAGTGTATCTGGCTCTCCATGAAAGCAGCCCTCTTTCCTGTAGAACAGCTATTATTGTTCAAGTAAATACAACCAGTTAAATATGAGCCAGCAGTGTGCAGCAGCAGCCAAAAAAGCAAATGCAATCCTAGGTTGCATTAACAGAGGGATACAATCGAGATCAAGTGGAGGTACTATATACCACTCATAAGCTTTAATAACGCACCACACCGAAGTACTGCATCCAGTTATGGTCACCACATTATAAAAAAAATGTTGAGCTCAAGAAAAAGTATCAGAGAAGAGAACCAGCGATGATTAGGTGGATTAGAACGAGGAAAGATGTCAACTGTTTTCCAAAGCCACCTGAAGGCCGACAAGGATAAGATGAAACTCAACAAGTGAAAGATTCAACCTGGAAACAAACGAGAAACTTTCTGACCAGTGAAGAACATATCAACCCTTGGAACAGCTTGCCCTCGGGAAAGTTGTGGGAGCTTCGATCATAGGAGGCTTTCAAAAAAGAAGATATGAGGAACCTGCCATATGTCAGAATTGGTGTAGGATCTCCTACTTGAGCAGAGATTGGACTAGATGACCTACAAGGTTGCTTCCAACTCTGTTAATCTGTAAAGTTAGATTTACACTAGAATGGAGTTGGCAATGGATGTCAATACCTACCAACCTTGGGTGACTTTGGACCTGTTTAGGGTAGAGTACAGGATGGTTGGCTAGACAAGGAATTTCAAGAAGCCTCCTGGAAACAGAGTCAAATCACTTTTATGACATGCCCATTGCCAAGAGGTCTGCTTGTATACCATCCTCAGGAAGAAAGTGGTTACCCTGGTATCTTTTCTATCTCAGTTTGTAATTCAACATATGAGAATCCAAATACAGGTAGTCCTCAACTTACAACAGTTTGTTTAGTGGCCATTCAAAGTTACAACGGCTCTGAAAAAAGTGACTTATGATCGTTTTCCCCATTTACGCCCATTGCAGCATCCCCATGGTCACATGATTAAAATTCAGATGTTTGGCAACCAACTCGTATTTATGACAGTCACAGTGTCCAGGATCATGTGACCTACTTTTTGTGGCCTTCTGACAAGAAAAGCCAATGGGGAAGCCAGATTCACTTAACAACTGCAGTGATTCACTAAACAATGGTGGCAAGAAAAGTCCTAAAATGAGGCAAAACTTGCTTAACAAATTTCTCACTTAGCAACAGAAATGTTGGCCTCAATTGCGGTTGTTAGTTGAAGATTACCTGTACTGGACTTTCTTCTGGAGCTAAACTTCATCGTTTAATCAGAATATGGATGATTTATTTGCTGTGTTAAGATTATTTTATTACTGAATTTTAAGGGTTAGCATTGTGTGTAAACCAAGACTTATTGCTTTTAAGAACTCTCTTCTAAATGTCCTTTTGGGTTGAATGAAATATTGCAGGAGAATTCCTACTCTGGGAGCAAGCAACCGTCCATATGTCAGGTGGCTGCCTCAAGAATATGAAGATGGCATCTCTCTCCCACGTGGCTGGAATGAAACAAAGCTGTATTTTGGATTTCGGCTGCCCTCAGTAAGATATAACCCCTATTTCTCTCTAATTCCAGGATGCTCAGTTTGAACAGAGGAAAGGATTTTAAGGGAGAAAAACAACTGGAAGGGGAGGAAAGAAACAAAGGGTTAAGGCAAGGGGATTAGAGAAATGGAATAATTGATGTAATTGAAGTATCATAGCCAGAAATGTACTAAGGAGTCCAAAATATGTCTGCCAAAGCAGAAGTGATCCAGGTAGAGTTTAAGGCCTATAAATGATCTGGTGCTTTTGTACACTAGTTACAGCAATAGAGAACAGGAATAGAGTGGGATTTTCATGAAAGTGGCAAGAATCGTATCTTATAGTTTTGCAGATGAAAAGATGGAGACTTTGTTGTGGTTAAATCCTGACTCATTTAAATAAACTTTGAAGATATACCTTATATACTCGCATATAAGCTGATCTTGCATATAAGCCAACCCTGAAAAAACTGCCCCAAAATGAGAAATTTTGCAAAAACTCGCATATAGGCCGACCCCCAAATACCATATGCTGTGTGTTTGGGCTAATAACTAAAAGAGTATTACTATGCAATGCATCTGATAGAAGGTTTCATTATCAAAAGCGATTGGTGTAGGAACCATTAATTAAGTTAATTACCCAGTATTAAAGAATTGAATGTTAATATAATGGTAAGTTCTGTATAAAATGGTATACTCCCAAATACTCAAATGTGGATTGCCAGAAAAGGCCTGCACGGGATTGGTTCACTAAGAACCAATCGGAGGACTCGCGAAAGTCTAGCAAATCAAGTAAAGTGTCATTGGCTACAAGCCGCAGCAAGCCGATATAAAAGGCTGCCGCGGCTGAGCCAAACCTTTCCGTTTGCTGTAAATAGTGAAATAAATACATTTGCTGTTGGAACCCGGTCTCCTCGCATTTTTCCGGACGGAACTACTGGCGACGAGGATGGGATCATCCCTAAAACGTGATGACTGTGCACGCGGAGAATTGAAATCCAGCCTAGAAAGCAATGGCTGGAAATAATGCATCCGCCCACGACCTTCAACCCCAATTGAAGAGGAATTGGGGAATCCTATGTAGACCGTTTTCAAATGTATTTAGAAAGCAACGAGATGGAGAGATCTCAGACCAGCGTAAGAGGGCTGTCCCTTCCCTAACGCATTGTGGGGCCAACCTGTGTTCAAGATGGCCAAAAGCATTGGTCGAAGCCCAGAGACGTAAAACAAATGACCTGGACATGAACTCCAGCAGTTGCTAAAGGCCCACTACGCACACCAGTAGTGTCAAACTCATCAACGGCATCAGTTACTACCGAAGGACCAAAAAGAAGGCGAAACCAATCGCTGACTTTGTGGCAGCCCTCGACAAACTCGGGGGGAGCATGCAAGTTTCTTGAAATAGATGAAGCGCATGCCGAGATCGAGTTGGTACTAAGGCCCATAAAAGACTCTAATTTCAAAGTAAATTTCTAATAAACCGAAATATAACAGTGGCTGAAGCCAATCGGCAGAAGCCACAGCTGCAGAATCCGCGAAAAGTCAGCGACCATTAAGAGCAAATGAAATGCAAATACGACGAAATGATCTAGCGAGAGAAAGAAGCAAATTCCTCCACCACCCCACATTCATGAAGATTTTTTGACGAAACATCAGAATCAGAAGATTGATGATCGATGAAAGGTCCACCGCCTGTAACGCCAAGAAAAAAGGTGTGGAAAAAGAACTGGCGGGAATGCGCCGGCTGTGAAGGAAACCACCTCAAGCGATTGCAGATTCCTTGATGCCATCTGCTGAGCCTGCAAGAAAAGGGGACACATCGAGAAAGTCTGTAGGAATCCAAAAATAACAAGCCCTAACAGATGTAGTAACCTCTCCACCACAAGCGAATTGAAGCAAGCCGAGAGAAAATGGGAGGCACAACAAACGAGCCAGTAACTGATGAAAAAAGAAAACTGTCACTCATGGAAGCGCCCAGATTGGAAAGCGGGAGAAAAGTCCAAAATCATTGTAAAATGAAGGCAGCCCCCTGTGAGAGGAAGTCGTTCAGGATCTTTCCTGTCAATGGTGTCTTGGACCGCATCAGCGACTGGTCGCCAAATATCAAATTAAACAGAACTCCAGAAACAAAAAAATAAATTCTGAAGGACTACCAACGGAATCGAATCCCTGTGGTAGGTCTAGGACATTTCCCGAGTCGCCGACAAGCAGCACTGTTGAAGTCCTGCCTCTAACAATAGTCGACTGAGACCGACCCAGCCTCCTGGGCAATCAAAATGATTTCATACATTGGGGCATCGGTAATGACCGGAGTGGACCGAGTAGCCACACCGACTGGAAGAAAGACGTGATTCACGAGTTCCAGGACCCTTTTCGATGGCAGCCTAGCAGGTTAACCGGGGGACCCCAATTTTCCTTTAGTTTAGACCCCCAGTGGCCCCTAAGAAGATTAAAGCCAGACAAGTTCCCTTGCGTTAAAAGGCAAAAATAGAGGAACAATGAATAAATTAATTGACGCATGGGGTCTTAGAACCTATTGACCATGCTAGATGGGAAGACGCCAATAGTAAACTGGTTAACCGTGACGGGTCAGTACGCATCTGTGGAGACTAACAAGGCTATAACCTGAACCATGCGCTACAACAAAGCGCATACCCTGTGCCAGCTCGTACAAACATCCCTTGTTACACTCACTCGGGGGAAGGAATATTTTTTTGCCAAATACTTGATTTAGCACAAGCATACCAAAGCTTTCCTGTAAGACGCCATTAACGGCCGAAGGCAATCGAGACATATAGTAAACTCACAAAGGGCATTCAAGTGTTAAGGCAGACTTCAATTTTGCGAGTAGTTGCGTCCAGGCATTTTCCAAAGCCTATATGGAAACGCCTCTTAAATGGAATAAAAGGGGTCGTAACCATAATTTTTATGAACGTCCTAATTTTCAGGCTAAAGATACGACGCCAACTAGAAAAAAGAACTATACAGAAATGCCTAACAATGATCTTATTGTAGAATCCCGCCCGGAAAGTTATAAAAGGAAAGACATTGCTGGCTTTAATGACTGAATTGTTTAATTTTTGGGTATTAATTGACTGGAGAGGGTATTACACCCTACTTATGAAAAAAAGGTCAAGGCTATTAGAGACGCACCACAACCAAAAAGATAAGGAAATTGAGAGCATCGTTTGGGTCTAGAGGCAAATTTCTATAACGTATTCCTCCCATAAAGCAACGTTAGCAGAACCAGTTACACCGTTTGCTGGATAAGAACACTAATTGGACATTGGGTGCTCAATGAAAACAAAGGCAATTCCAGTAAATAAAAAGAAATTGATTAACACTCGAAGATAACCTTCCTAATCTCAGTTTTAGTAACACAACATCTCATTGACGGTCACTCTGCAAGCTCCTCACCGTTTGGAGTCGGTACCGATCCTGAGCCACCATTTGTCCATGTATGGGAGAGAGGCACACGGGCGCTCGCTTATTCTCCAAAGACTTTTCTAAAGCAGCAACGTTGAACTATAGTCAACTAGACAGAGAAGCTCCTGGCATTGTCCGCCGGAGTGAAACATTTCACGAGTACCTTCTATGGAAGAACATTTTCCATTGTACGGACGGCATAAACGTTACTAGGAATTCTGGCGGAAACAAACCTACACGAACACGAGTTTTGTCCGCCGTGGATGACTAGAGTCAGAATTCCCGAGCAGCATACTCTTACACATTGACGATCATTGACCTCGTGAAACAAATCTTCTCATGCAGACGCATTAAGATCAAACACATTGCGGATGAACAGAGGAAGACCCGGCGCAACCAATGACCACCCTGCAAATAGAAACATGCCCTGAACTGCCATATCTATGCAAACGATGGTCGCAAGAAAGCCACCTCAAAGGACCCAGTGAACTGCTGCATTTAAACTGGGTAGATAAAGGCTGGCCGGGAAAACCAAAAAACTGAAAAACTTAAACTTTCCGGACAGAACAGACTGAACACTGTTCAATTCAAAAAGGCTGTTTAATCTGTGGGAGTGAATCAGTGGTAATTCTCCTGCTAGTATCTACAGACAGAGTGTTGGGGCATGCTTCATGAGGGCCCCCTATATTGTAAAAAATAAACAGCTAGCTAGGAGCTATGTCTGGTGGAGCTGGTCTAGATAAAGAATATTGAATATGGGTTTGCTAACTGTTGGTGCAGCTCAATTGTCCAAGAAACAGGCCTTTCCCTACACTATGTCACCCATAAGGGACTGGGAAGACCCACGAGGGCACCTGGTCTCCGGATCCATATTGACTTCATGGGTCCTACCTTAAGGGGCATACCTTTTGATTGTCATAATGCATGACTTCAACTATTGGCATTGGACAGTGTTGTATGTAATGGTGCATCTAGTGAGACACCCGTATTCGCGTACATTAAATCAACTCAACAAACTTATTCGCAACCCATGGATTGTCCGGACCGTCCTACGGTGTCCGAGCAAATGGCATGCAATTACACCGCCCAATACAATTTGAGCAAGTATCTCACGCGCTCCCTAGGTATACGCCATGCACTAACCGGCGCGGCCCTACCCGGCAAGTCAAATGGTAGGGTTGAGAACTAAGGTTAGGTTTACTAAATAGAGGTGTTTAGAAAAAAATGGGATCTTGGGGCGAATGTCCAGCAGATAAAACTTAACCGTCATACTCACCTCAACATATCACACCAGTCCCAGCATCTGGTACACTAATCCCAATAGTCCAGAGCGAATTGTGGCTAACGTGAAGAGTACTAACTTACGTCACAATCTGATAGAGTCGACTCCGGTATGAATACATGTTGGTAGCTCTCCGATCCTCAGTTATCGAATACGGTCACGGGTCAATATTGAGGAATCTAGTTTAAAGCAACCCGAATCCTAGTTGATTGCTCAATTGAATATATACTTTTTCAAATTCACGGGGACCTCTATGGCTTCCAGCCACAATCACACAAATAACAGGCCCCGGTTCTAACCACCTCACGGTAGACGATGGCAGGGAATGAAAGCGGCACAAAGACCAGCTTCGTTCGAAATATTACAAATATATAAATACAAATACACAGCCCCAAATAATAAAAATCGATGGAAACAAAACCAAAGAGGGGGGAATACAAGAAAATAATAAATAAAGAACTTTTTAAATAAATCCAGAACATCTAACCAATCAAAAGAAGCAAAAAGAAAACTTATAGTTAGATGAGACTTGTGGAAAAAATCCAGACGAAGGGAAACCCGTCCTGGAAGGGCCAGCCAAGCCAGCTCGACCCTGCCCAGGAGCCAGGAGGGAGCGGCAAAACCACCGGCCTGAGCAACTCAAGCGGTAGCAAAATGGCTGACTCACCCTTTTTGGCGTTCATGGAGAAGAGCCAGAAGACAAGCAACCCATCCGAGCCGGCTGAAATCTCCAGCGAAAATGAACCGCGCAGTCCAGTACAGTCAGAAGAAAGACTAAACTAAGGGGGGAGGGTGTTCTGTATAAAATGGTATACTCCAAATGCCTCAAATGTGATTGCCAGAAAGGCCTGCACGGGATTAGGTTCACTTAAGAACCAATCCAGAGGAACCGCCGAAAGTCAGCAAAATCAAGTAAATGTCATTGGCTACAAGCCGGCAGCAAGGAATTAGCGCGCGGCTTTGAGCCAAACCTTCCGTTTGCTGTAAATAGTGAAATAAATACATTTTCTGGTTGGAACCCGGTCCTACTCGCGTTTTTCTGGACAGAACAGTAATATATTGCACTTATCGTAGCAAAAGCTTGCAGAAGAGCATAAATGAGAATAAAAGCCATTATTGTTGTGTTTTTACTTTTATTTATTTTCACAAATTAAACTTGTGTCTCAGAATCTTTCAAATTCATCCTCACCATCACGCTCGCCTCAGATTCCCCCAAAGAGATGTTTCCAGTCCTCCAATGTATATTTGACATATCTTCATCCCACATTTCTTCATCTTGATCTTCATTTTCATTTTGTCTTAGTAGTAATCCCATTTCTCTTCAAAAAACTTGTACACTCAGCGCAGATTGCGGGAAGCAGTGAGGTGAGGTACTTGTATTTTCCAGATTTGGCCACTTGGCAATGCTTGTAAGCGCACGGCCAGTCTAGACACACTGTAGCCATTCTGCCTTTGAGCCTCAAACCACTCAAGAATGTGCCTTTCCCATTTCAGGGAATTGCCCAGCTTTGGCCTCTTTTTGTACGTTTTGAACTGGGGGTGCAATCCAATGTAACTATCCTTTCTCCATCTTCTAAATATGCTCTCATCCACTCCAAAGGTTCTTGCTGCTTCAAGGTTGCTTGTTTCCTCTGCGCCTTCACTACTTTTTAATTTAAAAAGAAGCAGCATAGACATTCTTTTTTCTTTTAACATCAGACATGGGTATATTTTAATGAATTTTCTACTACAAACGCAAAGAAACTGGACACAAGTTTGCACGTGACGATCGCAAACACAAAAGCGGTCACGTGAATGATTAACCAATCAGAGTGTGTTATGATCTGGTGGGTAGAAAAACAAAATGGAGGCGCCCAGAGTAAAAAAGAAATGTGCTGTATGTATGTGAAACTGTATGGTAATATCGATGATACTTGCGTGATCTGAGAATGGCGTCATGTCGTCATGTCGTTTGTGTGAGATCAGAATTTATGCGTGTATAAGCCAACTCCCAAATTTGAAAAAAAAATATTGCATTTTAGAGTCGGCTTTATATGCGAGTATATACGGTAACATAAATATATCAAGTATGAAAACTACCCAGTGTAATTGGGCTCCCAACTTGCTGAGCAGCCGTGAACAAAATCACAACCACAATTTAGGCCTTTGTCTATTTATTATATTTCAAAGACAAGATCAATTAAGAGGGAGGCACAGTATCATTTATAGCATGGCATTGGTATGTCCTTTGAAAAAATCTGGATGCCTTTATTATAATCATTTCCTACTAGGTTAGCGTGCTAGCTGTGCTGTCTTTAAAATGCAGTTGGTTCTCAACTTACAATCATTCATTTATTGACTGTTTGAAGTTACAACACTTATGTCCGTTGCAGCAACCCATGGTCATGTGATCAAAAATCAGTTGCTTGGCAATTGAATTGCTAATCCAGCATAAAAGTACCAATCTGGAGGTTGAATGCATCATCGGCACCATGCACATAAAAATATTTTGTAAGCCCTACCCTAGGAGAGAAACAGCAATAAAATTAAGGGAGGAATAAATAAGAGGGCACAAATAAATGTCCAGACAATCTCATGATGATTTGATCTGCTCAGCATTTACAGGCTATTCAAGCTTCCTCAAAACAGATGGAAAGATCCAAGCACCCTGAAAAATGACTTGACTATTTGACTGGATGCTGAGCAGAAGGACTTCAGATCCCATATATGAGGCCTTTGAAATTCTAATACCTAATAATAATAATTAGCACATAATATATTTGATATAATAACAAAACATAATATAAGATTAAATAATAGTTAATTAGATTAAAAGCATTTAATTGCTTTCAATGAAGTTCCAGGATGCCAACCATTTGTACTTATTTCTTTTGCCTGAAGACCTTGTGAAGTCATTCCTCTCTCTTGTTTCATCCAGAAGGGGACTCCTAGATCAGTCGTTCACAAACTTTTCTTTACCACACACCCAAGGGTCAGATTCTACCAGTTCGCACCTATTCACTAGAATTTAACATTTTAAGCAGGTCGAAGAACCGGTTGTTAGAAGAAATTACTGGCCTAATCCTGTAAGGAAGGCAGGAAATAAACATTCTGGTGTTGCTTACAGAAACTGCCTCTCCGTTAACCCTTATTACGTTCTTGGCAGGACTAGACTTCCTGTCTCTGGAACTTCTCTGGAGTTTTTTTTCCCCTCCTTTGCTGGTACTTTGCTTGTGTGGAGTAACTATTCAAAGTTACAAATGGCACTGAAAAAAGTGACTTATGACTGTTTTTCACACTTATGACTGTTGCAGCATCCCCACAGTCACAAGAGGTCAGGCGAGGAGATGTGCACCTCGATGTGAGTGATGTTGAGTTGGCCATGCCCAGCCAATAACATGACCACCAAGCCGTGTCCACCCAGTCACATGACCACCAAGCCATGCCCATCAACTAAGCCATTCCCACAGAACCAATTGTTAAAAAAATTGAATCCCACCCCTGCACGCACCCCCTTTAAATACCTTTTGTGGTCACAGACCCCAAGACTAAACTCAGGATTTAAATCATAACATTTATTTGAGCCTTCATGGACCCCCGGTGACAACCTCATAGCCCCACAGTGCTCCGTGGACTACAGGTTTAGGACCACTGTCCTAGATGATTTATTTGGCAGTTTGTGCAAGTATATCTTTACATTCTTTCCCCTAAATTAACATGTAGCAATTTGTAGCTGTTTCCAGGTGAGGTTTCATAAACCCCTTTCCTTTCCTTCTGTCTTTGCCACTCTTGATAATAATTTCTTGGTAACAGGTCCGGGCTGTATCCAATGACATCGTCTTCTTTCCTAATATGAACGTCACGGATGATGCTTTCCGTTCAGTCATGTTTATGCAGTGGGGGCAGTTTTTAGATCATGATCTGGATTTTGGACCTTCCACAACAGCAACCCTCACCTTCATGGAAGGAATAGATTGTATTAGGAGCTGTGAAAAAGGGCCACCGTGTTTTCCAATCAAGGTATGATAAATTCTGTATCTAATTCTGCATGGATTAGCAACTACCAAAAGGCATTCAGGACCAATGTCCCAAAAGAGCTTTTTCAAAAGGCAACTGGATTTCTTTTGTTTTTCCTTGAAGATGTTTCACTTCTCCTCTAAGAAGTTTTTTCAGGTCTGACTGATAAACCTCCAAGTGACCTCAAGGACTCTCAGAAGTAGTGCGAATGACCAGATGACTGCACGGAATATAAATCTTTTCATTCTTGACCCTCCAGTCAGAACTGAAGAAGATTCTTGGATGAGAAGCAAAATGTCTTCAAAAGCAAAGAATATCCAGTTGTCTCTTGAAAAGGCACCTTTGAGACAACCAAAAGCTGGATGATTGAGAATCTCCACTGACATTTAGGATGAATGGAAAGCTCATTAGTAGGGAATTCCTGAGTCTTCATACTTTCAGGGCTTCTACTGACAACCACTTACTTTTGTCAGCCTCTGTTCTTCATCTTCCCAATGCTTCCTAGTTCTGCTTTTCCATCTTTATCTCCCTGTCCACTTCCTTGGTGTCTATTCTAAGCATGTGCAAGCGAAGAGACAGAACATGTACCGTCTGATCTTCTTGATAGACTAGATCCAGAGGAAAGCATGATTAAATTAACAGTGAGATTCATAAGAATTTGGGCTCCCTAATGACATTTGGGGCAAGAGTTTTCTCCTCTTATTATTAACCACACCTTCTCTCTCTTAGCTCAAGAGAGCTTAGCTTAAAAATGAAGAGGGAGCTGTATATAAGTCTCTAGAACAAAGAGAGAGAGAATATATAATAATAAATGATAAATATTTTGTCCAAAGTCATTAAAATACAGGAGTCATTGAATCCTCAACTTTTTATTTATAGAGGGGTTTATCCCCAAAAAATCAAGACTGGATTTCTTATTCATATAAGTACCCTCTTTCCTGGACTGGTTTAGAGCCCACTCCTCAGTTATGCCCTTTCCTGGACCAACAATATCTGCTTATTGTTAACTGCACCCTAGTCACTTTCAATCTTGATTATTGCAATGCGCTCTACATGGTGCTGCCCTTGAAAAGTATCCAGAAGCTTCAGTTGGTTCAAAATCTGGTAGCCTGCATGGTTATGTGCAAGCCTAGATTTGCACCTGTGACATCTCTCTTGCGGGAGCTGCATTGACCGCCAGTTTGCTTCTGGTTGCATTTCAGGGTGCTGGTTGTTCTCTTCAAAGCCCTGTGTGGCCTACAATCAGGTTAATCGAAGGACAGCCTTTTCTCTGTCATATCTACCTGACCCACCGGAGCAGGGAGGCAGGGAATATTATGAGTCCCCTCTCTTAAGAAGGTCCATCTACTGGGACCAAGAAGAGGCAATTTCTGCCCGATGGCTCCCTCCCTGTGGAACATCATTCCTGTGGAGATTAGGTTGGCTCCCATTATGACATTCTTTCACAAGGCCCTGTGTCACAGCCTCATTGGAGTCTGGATCCGAGGATGAAGATGAGACAGAGCTAGGGCCAATGGAGGAATGACTGGAGGAGCAGGATGAGACAATCCTGGGTCCTTCGGGCCTGGGAAGGTTCACTAGCAAAGGCGAGTGGGCACAGGATAACCAAGTGAAGGGGGAGAAGATGGCAGGCAGCAGAGTAGAGGAACAACGGAGCAATTACTTCTCCCTCTCCCCACCCCCCCCACCCCCATCCCCGAGCACAGAGAATGGAGAGGAGGCGGGATCAGCTCAGGACAATCTGACGACTTGGAAGGAGGGTGCCCTGCCCCTCTTTGCAAGGCTCACCTGGGGAATGAGATTTAGAGAGATGCTGCCGTTGGGAGGGGTACTTGTCTGGAAGAAGCATGCCTCTGTTCTGAGGATTCATGAGGATTAGAGGTGGTATTCAGCAGATTCTGACCAGTTCTGGAGAACCAGTAGCAGAAATTTTGAGGAGTTCAGACACAGAGGTCTCCAACCTTGGCAACTTTAAGACCATAGCTGGCTGGAGAACTCTGGGAGTTGAAGTCCACAAGTCTTAAAGTTGCCAAGGTTGGAGACTTCTGGTTCAGAGAACCGCCAAATGCCACCTCTGACTGCAGATTTTGCAGTATCCTTCCCCTGCCACACCCACAAAGCCACGCCCACAGAACCGGTAGAACCAAAGAAAATTGAATCCCACCCCTGATTTGAGGATAATGGTGCCTACCTGTGTAAAACTGCAGAGTGTTGGATATTCCTTTGCTTGGCAATATTCCTCTGCTTGGCAGAATAAAGGAAATATGTTTTTTGGACCTGAGAATTTAAGCTCCTTTTCATCTTTTTGCTCTAGATCCCACCCAATGATCCTACAAAAAAGCAGTTTATGTGCATCCCCTTTACCCGAGCAGCTCCTGCATGCAACGGTGGCTATGCCATTCGCAATCAGATCAATGCAATCACATCCTTTATTGATACCAGTATGGTATATGCCAGTGAAGATGAATGGGCAATGCAGCTAAGAAATCTCACAAGCAACCTAGGACTGCTGGCTGTGAATGACAGGTTCAACGATCGAGGCCTTGCCTTACTCCCCTTTGGCAATCCTCAAGGCTTTTCGGAATCTTGCAATATAACAAATAAAACCCTCAGAATCCCATGTTTTTTGGCAGGTAAGTTATTTGAAAGGTGCATCATTTCTTCAGGACTGCTCTTGCAAACCAAAGTTACACCTAGCGAAAGGGATAGCAGGAAGAGATCAAAGGAATAGATGGCTGCAACAAAGAAGTTTAGGGGACTGAAAGCTAACACATATAAAGGAGGGTTGCTGGAATTGTTTAGTTTAATGAAAAGAAGGACTAGGGATGATATGATGGCACTGTTCCAGTATCTCAGGGGTTGCCTCAAAGAAGAAGGAGTCAAGGTATTCCCCAAAGCACCTGAGGGCAGGAGTAGAAGCAACAGATGGAAACTAATCAAGGAGAAAACCAACTTAAGCTAAGCAGAGATTTCCTGAGAGAACAATTAATTACTGGAACAGTTGCTTCCTGAAGTTGTGGGTGCTCCATCACTGGAGGTTTTTAAGAATTTAAATTTGTCTGAAATGATATAAGGTTTTCTGCTTGATCAGGGGGTTGGACTAGAAGACCTCCAAGGTCCTTTCCAACTCTGTTATTGTGGAAAAGGCTGATTTGAATACTGTAGACACTTGGAGAGCTGGTGTAACTCATTTAAGAGTTTTCAGTTCTCAATTCTTTATCAGTAGTCTCTGGCGCAATGCAACTTTTGGGAAAAGCTGGAGGAGGGTGCCCTTATGTGAAGAACAAAGTACCTGAGTTTAGATATCTGACCAGGGTTGTGTGAGGCCTTTGAAAGTAGTATTTGTAGATCTGTAAATGAAGCCATATGCTTTGCACCTTCAAAGAAGCTGTAGTTTCTTCTGCCCAAGCATGAAACCCATTAAAGAGGGCTTGCTGACTTCAAGAGAAGCATTTTGCACATGGCTCTGTCAGCAAGCCACTATGTGATAGCACCAGACTTTCAGAATGGACTTCCAATGGACCTGAGATAAACTCTTCAATTTAGATTTTTAGAGAACAGCTACAGACTTGCCTGTTCACCAGGGCATTCCCTGAAACCTGGATGGTTTTACAGTATGCAAAGGTTATTTTGCCAATATTTTCAAGAGTGGTTTGCCATTGCTAGTGGTTTATAAGAGTTGAGAGAGACTGGCTGATCCAAAGTCACCCATCTGGCTTCATGCCTCAGGCAGGACTAGAACTCACTGTTTCCCAATTTGTCCATCTGTCCGTCCATCAATCCATCCATTTATCTTTTGTTTCTCACTGGACAAAGCAATTATGTTTGGAAAAGTTAGGGGTTAAAGGATACCAGGCTGGCAAAGAAACACCATCAAAGCTGACACCAGCCAGAACATGGAAAAACTCAAAGAAATAGTGCAAGATCAGAAGATGTGGAGAGACCTGACCCATAGAGCTGCCAAGAGTCAGATTCAACTGAATGGACATCATGATCTTCATCTTTTGCTTCACATTCTCTGTCTCTTCCCTCTGGGTGGGGATGTCATAGTAAAATGGAGTCAGGGAGCCTAGAGAAGTATGGATTTTGTGTGGCCAGTCTCTACCATAGTCCAAGAAATGATTATTCTTATTCCTTCCATTTAGATCAGTGTTTTCCAACCTGATCAACCTAAAGATGTGTGGACTTCAATTCCCAGAATTCCTCAGCCAGCCCTACTGGTGGGAGAATTCTGGGAGTTGAATTCCATACATGTTAAAGTTTCTAGATTTGAGAAACACTGATCTAAGACAATGTGGATGATCTGCAGAGCTTAGCTGGGCTTCACATAACCTTGCAGAAGCTAAAATTAACTTCCTCTAAATTGCAGGCTGGCTGGGATTACTTGCATGACATATTAACCCTTTCCCTTCACTCACTTAACTGTATCACTTGAGAAGCTGTCTTTCTTTGGGTGACATCTACACAAGATGTCTTTCTTTGGGTGACGTACTCTCTCCTCCAAATGTCTGCTTCTTGTTCAAACTCCTCACCTGGAACAAAATATTGACTTATGACATCTCTGTTGCAATGATGCTTTCTTATTCTGACTTTTAAAGGCGACAACCGAGTTAATGAAATGCCAGGGTTGATGGCATTGCAAACACTTTTTATGCGGGAGCACAACCGTCTGGTCACTGAGCTGAAGAGGCTGAACCCACAAATGAGAGGAGAAGAACTCTACCAGGAGTCCCGGAAAATCTTGGGAGCAATGATGCAGGTGGAGAATGAATAGTTCCATGACTATTTTCCCTAAAACGAAGGCACAGTTCTGTTTCAATGACTTTAATCTCTCTGGGCAGCCCAGAGTAACCAGTGCTATAGAGCAGGGGTGAGGGGAAGTATGGCCCCTTTGTGACCTATGGACTTCAATTCCCAGAATCCCTGAGCCTGGTTGCTCCCCTCCCTTTCTAAAGAGTAAGGCCATGAAGGTGGAACACCGACTTGAGCATGACACCTGCCATCTAAATTTAGTTATTTATCTACAGGAAGTTATTGACTTAACAGCCATAGTTGGAATCAGAATTTTTGTTGCTAACAGGGTGGTTAAGTGAGTTGTGCAACCTTTTTTTTTACTATCATTGTAGTAAATCACTGCAGTTGTTCAGTGACTCACATGATCATTAAGTAAATTTTGACTTCCCCCATTGAGTTGGCTTGTCAGAAGCTGGTGGGGAAGGTCGCAAAAGGTGGTCACAAGACCCTGGGATTCTGCAATCATCGTAAATACATGCTGGTTGCCAAGCATTTCAGTTTGATCATGGATCCTGCAATGGCCATAAGTATGAGGACCAGACATAAGTTGCTTTCTTCAGTGAAGTTTGAACTGTCAGTAAACTATTGGTTATAAGTCGAGGACTATCTCTATTCATCTCTTAAATTTCTATCTAATTTTTCCTTTAGGACAGGGGTGTCATACTTAAGGTCCGCTGGCCAGATCCGGCCCACGGGGTCCATGAGGCTGCCCTGGGAACAGTGAAGGACCAGCCTGCAGTGCCTCTGTCAGCAAAAATGGAGCTAATGAGGGCTACATGAGGCCCTCTCGGGCTCCGTTTTCAGCTGTGATGGCCTCCTGCAGCCCTGTGCTAGAAAAAATGGAGCCCAGGAGGGCTGCCTGTGGCCCTCCTGAGCTCCATTTTCACTGGCAGAGGGCTGCAGGATGTTGAGCTGGCCATGCCCACCCTGGCCACACCCACTCAGCTCCCCCAAGGTCAAACACAACCCTGATACGGCCCTCTATGAAATCAAGTTTGACACTCCTACTCTAGGAGCTCAAGATAACATATGAAATACTCACTCCATGATGTGCCCCCTCCCAGAGGTGGTATTCAGCAGGTTCTGACCAGTTCTGGAGAACTGATAGTGGAAATTTTGAGTAGTTTGGAGAACCAGTAAATACCATCTCTGACTGGAGATTTTACAGTATCCTTTCTCTGCCATACCCACAGAACCAGTAGTAAAAAAATTTGAATCCCACCACTGCCCCCTTTCAACTCTGCGAAGTTGAAATACATCTTAAAATAGCGGAGATTGAGAAACTTTGCTTCAAAACTTTCTTTACTAACACGATGCTCTATGGGTGGCCTTCAGCCATCAAATGTTAGGTCTAATCTTAATTGTAAAGATGTTTTGAAGCAGTCTTTAATTTAATGCATGCTTTCCACACCTTGTAGGTCTGAATGAGGCTTTCCCAGCTAATTAGTCTCTCTCTTAGGAATGGCTTTCCTCATTTGTGGAAAAAGGAGTTACCAAAAAGAAAGCTTCAATGGCAGCTTGCCTTGCCAGGGTTTGATCACTGAGGGTTGTGGTGCATCCCTACAGAAAGTGCACAGTCACTGGGAACTTAATGTCGACATTCCTATAAAACAACATGTGTGAAACAAGATTCAGGTGCAATCTCAAAAGGCTGGTTAATCCCAGTTTAGGTCTGGTAATAATTCCTCCCTCAGTGAGCCCAGCTCCATGATTTAGAAAAGGGCCCTTAGATATTTGCTGACATAATATCCGTGCACTCAGTTTAAAGGACAAGCAGTCCTCAACTTATGATCACAATGGAGTCCAAAATTTCTGTAGTTACATAAGACATTTGTTACACGAGACATTTGCTCCATTTCATGTCGTTTCTAGCCATATCTGTTAAGGGTATCCCTGTGGTTGTTAAGTTAGTAACACAGTTGTTAAGAACATCCAATTTCCCTGCTGACTTTGCTTGTTAGATGATCGCAAAAGCTCATCACGTAGCCCCAGGATACTGCAACCATCATAAATATGAATTTTAATCACGTAATCATAGGGATGCTGCAACTGTCATAAGTGTGAAAAAAGGTCATAAGCAATACTCCCAAAGAAGAGGGAGTCAAGCTATTCTCCAAAGCACCTGAGGGCAGGACAAGAAGCAATGGGTGGTAACTAATCCAGGAGAGAAGCAACCTAGAACTAAGGAGAGATTTCCTGAAAATTAGATCAATTAATCAGTGGAACAGAGGTGGTATTCATCAGGTTCTGACCAGTTCTGGAGAACCACTAGTGCAAATTTTTAGTAGTTCAGAAAACTGGCAAATACCACCTCTGATTGGCTGGGTCTTCTTTGGTTGCCCTGCACCAGAAAATGGACCTGGAAAGCAGGTTAGTGAGGTGGGGAGGGAATGGTGATTTTGCAGTACCCTTCCCCTGCCACGGCCACCAAACCACACCCACAGAACCGGTAGTAAACTTAATTAAATCCCACCACTGCTCCAGAAGTTGGGAATGCTCCAACAATGGACGTTTTTAAAAAGATGTTGGATAGCCATTTGTCTGAAATGGTGTAGGCTTTCCTGCCTAAGCAGAAGGTTGGACTAGGAGACCTCTAAAGTTCCTTCCTACTCTTTCATTCTATTCTGTTCTGTTCTATTCTATTCAAGCCATTTTTTTTCAGTTCCATTGTAACTTCAAACAGTCACCAAACAAACAGTTGTAAGTGAAGGACTATCTGTATTCTGTCTTGTAAGCCTGCAAAAGAGATACTATAGAAGCCAAATAAGTATATACAAAAATGTATAGTTAAGAACAAACCTCATAACATCATATTGAGGAAGACTGGTCTTCTGCTTCTAGTATTTGATGATCGTTTGTCCGAATGACTCTACTTTTTGTCCTTTTGCTCCAGAAAATCACCTATACAGAATATTTACCTGCCGTCCTGGGGGATTCTATTCGTCTGCCTTCTTACAGGGGCTACAATGACTCTGTGGATCCCCGAATTTCCAGCTCCTTTACCAATGCTTTCCGTTTTGGGCATACTTTGGTGCGGCCCACTGTCCCTCGCTTAGACAACCGTTACCGGGTTCTGAGTCAAACACCCTTAGAAAATGAGTTCTTTGCTACATGGAGAGTTATCTATGAAGGTAAGTCCCAGCAAGTGGCCAATTTTGGATGATCTCAAAAAATTAAGCTGAAATGGACCTGGTTAGTTCTTGGATAGCACAATCTGGGAGTTGACCTGAAGATGCTGCTTAGAGTAGATAGTAGCTGTATCCACAAGAACCTTTGCATAGTTTTGTGTTGTGTGTTGGTTATGTACATTCCTGGACTAAGAGGCCCAGCTCACAATAACTCATGCCTTAGTCATCTCTTGTTTGGATTACTGCAACATGTTCCACATGGGGCTGCTCATGAAAAGAAGCTTAATCTGCTGCAAATTGCAATGTCACAGACAATTGTGGATATTAATTGTTTGGCATGAGAGACTGGCCCTGCCCCCATCTATTCTCTGCCTCCCATTGTGTCCCAGCTCATTGGCTGGGTCTTCTTTTGTTGCCCTGCACAGGAGAACAGAGCTGGAAAGCAGGTTAGTGAGATGGGGAGGAAATGGGGATTTTGCAGTATCCTTTCCCTGCCATGCCCACCAAATCATGCTCACCAAGCCACACCTACAGAACCGGTAATAAAAATTTTTGAATCCCACCACTGGTCCTATCCACAGGAGAGTTTCTTCTGATCCAGAAACACATTGTGCCCATCCTCTGGAATATCCTCCTTGAGATTAGACTTGCCCTGACTGTCGGTCTTTCATCAGACATTAAAAGCTTGGCTTTGTCATCTAGCCTGGTGCCCCGGTTCTATGGGTGAATTGGCTTCATGGTTTATTTGAATGTGGGGTGCTATAAATGTTCTCAGCTGCTCTTTTATGTTATGTTGTTTTTAAAATGTTGGTGTTTTATTATTTATTTTGTTGTTATTTTTGTTATAACTACCCAGAGTCATATCTATGAGATGAGTGGACATATAAAAAAAATTAAGTCAATCTTCTAAGATTAAATAATGTTTAAACTTAAATAAGGTTAAAAAAATAACTGGGAATAAGTCTTGACTAATAGCCAAATCAGCTGGTCAAAATATTGCTTCTTCCTCATCTCAGTTTCACACTGCAATAAGGACACTATTTGGTGCATGTTTCCTACTATCAAGTAATGTTTGATGGGAGAAGTCAGAAATTCAGAGGAATCCACCAATTTTTGTCCTTAATATGCTCTATCATCATAAAGGTTGGAGTTGCCCCAAAATCAGCAAATTTTATACCTATTGAGTTTTCTGCTGGCTGAAGAACTTTCAGGAGAGTTTTTCAGTTCAGCTTTGTGAAGACCTCTAAGGCTATCCATTCAATTGCTGAGATTTCTCCTTATGTTTGTTTAAGAGCTGCAAGATGGGCATTGCTTTTGAAAGTTATTTCCTGTCTCTTCCAGGAGGTATTGATCCCATTCTACGAGGCCTAATAGGTACACCATCCAAACAGCCGAGACAAGATCAGATAGTAGTAGAGGGTCTCCGAGACCGACTCTTTCAGCAAGTTGCAAAATTTGGATTGGATTTGCCATCATTCAACATGCAGCGTGGCCGAGATCATGGCCTTTCAGGTAACAAGAGTAGAGTGTTCCCATTTTGCAGGAAACATCAGAGATTGTGGATTGCTGCACATAGCCAAAACTAATGTAGAAAATTATAGTTCAGCCTTAAAAATGTTTGAGATCGCAACATGGAATGATATTAGAGAGAAGGTCATTTTTCAGTTGAGCAGAACTTTTGACCACTATTCTTATTCTATAGGTTATAATGCCTGGAGGCAATTATGTGGCCTCTCACAACCTCGCAGTGAAAATGACCTGGCCCGAGTCCTCCAGAATCCTCAACTGGCCAAGAAGCTCATTCAACATTATGGGTCACCCAGGAATATTGACCTCTGGATTGGGGGAGTGGCTGAGCCACTCATGCGAAATGCCAGGGTTGGGCCTCTCTTTGCATGTATTTTTCGGAAACAGTTCCAAAACCTTCGTGATGGGGACAGGTGAGTAAATGCTATTTTACTGTATCCACTTGATCTACTACATAGCAAATGAACCTCAATTATTTTCACTACAGAAAAGAAAAATAGAAAGTTGTGCTGCTACTAAGGGATAGAAGACATGCTTTGAATGAATAAGGTTCAGTTCCCAGTATTCCCAAACACTATATTAACCTGAAAGGAAAATGATGCCTTAAAAAATTATATACACAATAAACACAGACAAAATCTGTTTTGCTCACTTTCCCATGATATCAACTTAGAGTTATGAACTCCAGCTAAAACCATCCATGGAGTTCGCCCCACCCTGTAGCCACCCCCCCAAAAAAATAAATAATTACAGATTAAAACTGATGTAAACATTTAAAAAGAAAAATATAATCATAGGGCTGGAAGGGACCTTGGAGTTTTATAGTCCAACCCCCTATTCAAAGTTGGAGTCTCGTGTCTGTGGAGAATAAAGCTAATGTGCATCTTATGGTCCAGAGCGTCTTATAGAGCAAAAATATTGTAAAATCAAATGATATAAATTTATTTTTAAAAGCAATTTTAAATGGCTTTTTAATGGGGGAAAAATCCATTTTTAAAAAAGACTGCATTAAGTAATTCCATTTGTACATTAAAAATTAAATGCCCCAAATTAAGGACAAGTGGGTTTTGGAAAATAAGTTTAAAGGACAGTTTTTTGAAATAAAAGGCTGTCCTCTGAAACAACAGGCACTTTAGTGGCTTCATCAATGGATGGAAAATAACCAAGGGGAAAACCAAGAACTAAGGTGAGGTTTCCTTACAGAACAACTAATCAGTGGAATGGCTTGTGGGTTATTGTGGGTGCTCCAACATGAGGTTTTTAAGAAGAGATTGGTCAACCATTTGTCTGAAATAGTATAGGGTATCTGCCTGAGCAGTAGTTTGGACAATGGCCTCCCAGGTCCCTTCCAACTCTTTTATTCTTTTATTTTATTTTATTTGGTTTGTCAATTGCTAACAAGATAATCGGTATAAGTATATACATAGTTATGAATACATGAAATGGATACATATAAGAAAAATAAAAGAAACAATAGGACAGGGATGGAAGGCACGATTGGTGCGCTTATACACGCCCCCTACAGACCTCTTAGGAAAGGGGGGAGGTCAATAGTAGACAGTCTAAGGTTATAGTTTTTGGGGTTTGGGGAAGAAACCACAGAGTCAGGTAGAGTATTCCAGACATTGACCACTCTGTTGCTGAAGTCGTATTTCCTGCAATCAAGTTTGGTGCAGTTAACCTTGAGTTTGTATCTATTGTTTGCTCTTGTGCTGTTATGGTTGAAGCTGAAGTATTCATTTGCAGTTAGGACATTGCAATGTATGATTTTATATCCTATACTTAGATCGGACCGAAGGCGGCGTAGTTTCTGTAACTGCTTCATTCCAGCAAGAAAGTTTCTGTAAATTTGGGAGGCTGCTCTTCATGTGACAAGTTTTCTGGTTTTTTTCTCCCCAGGTTCTGGTGGGAGAACCCTGGTGTGTTCACCCCAGCCCAGCGACAGGCTCTTAGGCAAGCCACATTGCCACGCATCATCTGTGACAATACCTACATCCGTGAGGTACCTAAGTTCATTTTCCGAGCCAACCAGTATCCACGTAATTTTGTCAACTGCAACACCATCCCAAGGCTCAGCCTTTTTCCATGGAAAAGAATCTCCTAAATAGATCAGTGAAGGTAAGATGCATTTGGTTTCGGCTAGGCAATCTTTACATTTGCATTCATGAGCTTTTCCTTGGGGTATCATTTTAGCCTTAGTTATAAAACAATATTCCCCAGAAGAGAATGTAAACATGTATGCATGCATGGTTATGTTTGTGTGAGCGGGGTGTGTATGTGTATGTCACAGAGGATATGTGCAGTCTTTTCTGAGCCCTCTCCTTCCCACCATAACTATTCCCAGTGCCTCATCCTCTGTCCCCTCTCTCAATTTTTTTCAACCTCAGCAGCTTTGTGTGGATTTCATTTCCAAGAATTCCCCAGCCAGCAAATTTCCTGGCTAGTGAATTCTGGGAGTTGAAGTCTATACATTGTAAAGTTGCTTAGAATGAGAAACATTGCCCTTGCTTTCTCTGAGATCGGGGGGGGGGGGGGGGG
>BHFT01022521.1:95089-111200 GCA_004320025.1 Laticauda laticaudata
GGGGGGGGGGGGGGGAGGAAGCCCATGCAACAATAGAAATAACTGGAGCTACAAAGGAAAAGGCAAAGCAAATAGAGCCATAGGTGTGCATGCATACACACACACATACAATCTTATTTCACACAGCTTGCTAAATCATAACACAACTGTTTCCAAAATATGCTAATATCAAACAAAGAACCTCTTACAACTTAATGTGGTTTCCCGTAATGTTCTGAACTATAAGCCAACCAATCCAAATTAGCCTTGTCTCGCCTGATGCTCATACATATGGTACAACATGCAATACTGCAAAGCACCAGTGACATGCCAATCTTGCGAGATGGGAAAAGCCAATTTTGTTAGAAGTCACTTTTTAATCTGATGTGCTGTTGGGGTTGGCACCAAGTGCAGATTCTGTGCCCTGCTTCTAAGCCAACCTCAAATTCATTGCTGTGCACAACTTTTAAAGGAAAATTAACAAAATCCCTATCTTACTCTCTTCATTCTCCCTCACTTAGAAATTCTCTAAATAGGTTTATTCAGTTTATCCTATTAAAGCACCATTGTCATTTTGCTCTGCAAGCAACAATTCAGTTTTACCACTTCCTATTTAATTTGAGGAAACAGAATAATTTTCAACCTTTTTTTTAAAAAAGAGAGAATTTTGGTGAAATACAATGGATAGAGTGGGGTAGAAGACATGACAGAATAGCTATTGGTCTTATTGAGCTTGGCTGTTTTGTTCCTATAATATGTTAAGTTTATGTTTTTTTCTCTCTCTCTCTTCTATAGAAGAACATCCAAGCAAGTTCTGCCAGCAACCTGGAATTTTTGTTTTTGAGAAAGCGTTCTTTAACCTGCTTTAATTGTTTCCCCTCACTGCCATCGTTTATGCTTAATCTGGAGCAATGAGAAAGGAATGCCAAATTAAAATAGCCATCTGCAATGTTCGAGATGTCAACTTTTTCAAATCATACAAGGCAATCAAATTATAGAAGGTTCTTTGTTTGTGGAGCGCATGAAATACTGTTGCGATTTCCTTCTTGAGACAGAATAGAACAGAATTTGTGGAATGTACAACATTATTTACTAGGTTAGACAAGGATGTTAGCAGTGGTGAATAGGAAAGGCTCTGCGCAAAAATACTAAGTAATCCCCTGCATATAAAAAAATGCTTTAAATTTCCCCCAGGAAACTTTACACTTGTGAGCTGATACATTTCACTTTTTGTCCAACATATACAAAAATATATGCTCATTTACACATTTCTAATCCAGAAAGCTTGAATCTGGAGAGAAATGAGGATGGATGCATACTTATTTTGCTTTAGAGAGATCTATTCACAGAAAACCAGAAGAATAAACCAGACAATATTGTGCCACATAAAACAGCAGCCTATAAGCATAATTATCTTTTTATATTTCTGAATTCAAAAAGTATTGGCACAGCTCTTTGTATCCTTCCATTTTTATTAATGATGCGATCCTATCAACAGTTCTCTTTAAAAAATAACCAGATCTTTCAGCTATGCCTAAGCAATTATTAGAATACAAAACTGATTTTAAGCAACAGGCTGTTAATCCATATTCATTATATACCCATACCCAGAGTTTATAAGTGACAGTGCTAGATGCCCAGCTAATATCAGTTCTTTGTGTACATAACTGAAGAGAAGAATTTAAATCCAGCTTCGTGTCTGTAAATTTTTCAGAGCCCTATTAAAAACCTTATTCTAAAGAGAATGCAAATGTCTACTCCTGATTCAGGGTCAAAGTTAACACAATGCACCTGATCCAAAGTTTTTAATGTTGGCTAACAAAATAGCTTTGTGGAGCAGAAGCTCAATAAAGTGATTAGATTACTGGAATGCCCTTTACATGGTACTACCATGGAAGACTACTAACAAATATTGTTGCAAAATGAAGTAGCCTGTTTGTTGGCAGATGAAAGTCACTACTCACACATAACATTGATAATGGTTATGTAATGGTTCCCAGGAGATTCTGGCTACAAATCAAAGTGTTAGTTTTGGTCTGTAGAATCCTATAGGATATAGCATGTATTTCAGATTGATTCAACTTCTGCAGGACGAACTTAAGTTATGTTGAAGGTTCCTCTCCTGTGGGAGACTTGATGGACAACAACATAATAGTGCTCAGTTATGGCACCAACTCTCTACAAGACTCTCCCAACAGGACATCCTTGGGGGAGGAGATTAAAAAAAATCAAGAGGACACCTACAACTGTGTGGTCAAAATCTCACCCTTTTCTTCCATATTTTATTTATTTAACTTCCTGCCTTTATTACTTTCACAAATAACTCAAGCTGGTGAACATGTCCAGCACACTCCCTCCTCCTATTTTCCCCACAACAACATCCTTGTGAGGTGAGTTGGGATGAGAATTTTTCAAATTTGATGTGTTAAAAAAAGATTCAGGGCTTTGGCTGCATGGTTATCCTGATCTCTCCCCCCCCCCCCCCCCCCCATGAATGCTCCCATCTGGAAATACTCAGTACAACTGATCCAAATGCTTTTCACTTCAGGAAAATGTGGTAGTTGGGGAAGTGAATCAGGATTCTGACAAATATGTAATACTGTGCAGGGAGACCACAACTTCCTTATGTATTTACTTATAGGGTTTGTTAATTGCCCAATTTTATTTGATTCCCAGTGCCTGGTTTATAGTAGTCCACTTAAAATGAACTGTCCTTGACAGTAGAAGCTGGTTAGCGCCATTCTGTTTCATGTTTTACAGTATGAGCGAAAGGGGCCATAAGTCCCTCAGGTTCCAGGTCCTCCATGCAGATTCAAGGTCCTGTCCCACACTTCCTGTCCCATCCTTCTGCTCTGATTTTGATTCTAATCTTTCCAAGCTGACAAATCCAGACCCTTGATGTCATAGCAGCTCACAAAATCTCTTGGATAGCGGTTCATTCTGAAAATGTCTCTGGACACTTCTTTGATGTGTGTGTTGTCACAAATGACACGGGAAAATGACTCACTTCTCAGAGCACGGCGCTGCCATGAGGTAAAAACTTCACGGTTCCTCCACCAATATCTGCCAAAAAAAAAGGGTAAAAAGTTGCAATAGGTGAATAATGATGATAGGAATCATAATAGGAATGATAATAAAATTAACTTGAGAAAGTAATAATAATACTTTAGTGAGCCAAGAGCTGAAGGGTTAATCACAGAAAACCATTTCTTTTGATGAGCTTCTCTGGATATTGGTCACAGCAGAGAAGCAACTAATCATCTTGGCTCATCTGAAAAAGCTAAGATGAGCTGTACCTGGAAGTATTTCTATAGGAGACCGCCAGAAACCCTCAGTGTTGGTAATTTGATGATTGCCTTGGCAATGTGCTTAGAGAATAGTTAGCAGCTTTAGTACAGAACAGTTGTTCACAGAGCAAATACTGTTTCACTTTCCACATGGCCCTCACCTCTCTCACACACTGGCAGCCCGCTAGCCAGAAGAATACCGATGGATGCTGGCAAGCAGAATTTTTTTCCTCTTATTTTCCTCCCCCAAAACTAAGTCCAACTACATAGTTTCATAGTGAAGTAATTATCAAAATAAAATAAACAATAATTAAAACTACCCTATCATACAATCACTTAAAATAAAAAAAGTATAGCTATGAAATCAATGGCAACATCTGGATTTGGCATACAGATAAATCTGTATGCCAAATCCAGATGTTGTCATTGATTTCATAAATGATTTGAAAAGCACCCACCTGTCTCCATCTCGGAGTTTTCTAAACTGAGTTCCAATGAGACAGGCCATGAGAGGTCCCACCCTCCCGTTTGGGACGAAGGGCTCAGCCATGGCTCCAATCCAGATGTCAATATTTTCAGGTGTCCCATAAAGGTTGATGAACTGCTTTGCCAGTTTACGATTGCAAAGGACTGTAGCAAGCTGGGCTTCGTTGCTTGGAGCAGAAAGGCCACAAAAACGTCTCCAGGCATTGTACCCTACAAGAAGGAACAATCATCATTACAGACAGGGAAGTTCCTATATTTAAAAGGGGACGGGGCTGTATCACAGCAACCATCTTGAGTTTCCCCCCCTTCCTCAAGTATCTCTAGTTGCAAGTAATCCAACTTGTGTTGCTGGATTTGTTTAAACAGGAAACAAATCTGATGTATTTTTTAAGAATGTAAAGAAAAAGGTGACTTTCCCACACAAATTATTTCTAGAATGCTGTAGGATCTGAAAGCAGGTGTTACATAATAGGCATATTTTTAGTGTCTTTGTCAGGCTGAGATTCATTTTGGGTCTATTTTAAAAACTAGTGAAATCATGCATATCAATCGGGTTTGGGCAGGGCAGGACAAGGTAGGGTAGGATAACAGGAAAGAAAAAATGCCCATAAAGTGTAAGAACAGTCTTCTCCTACTTCAGATATGCTGGGACTGCAAATCCCAGAATTCATCAGTCAGCCCTCTTACACAGTGGTGGGATTCAACTTTTTTACTATCGGTTCTGTGAGCGTGGCTTGGTGGGCGTGGCAGGGGAAGGATACTCTAAAATCTCCACTCAGAGGTAGGATTTGCCGGTTCTCCAAACTACTCAAAATTTCCGCTACCAGTTCTCTAGAACTGGTCAGAACCTGCTGAATATCCACCTCTGCTCTCAGAATTTTGGGAATTCTGGTCCCACCAGATCTGAAAGCTGTTGGAAAGGAAGACAAGAATCTGTACCTCAGTTGAATTACATCTACATAGAGGGAAGTAAGCAGTGGGGTACCTCAAGGTTCTGTTTTAGGCCTAGCACATCTTCATAAATGGTTTAGATAAGGGAACAGAAGGACACATCAACTCTGCAGACGATACTAAACTGGCAGGAATAGCCAACACCCCAAAAGATAGGCTCAAGACTCAGATGAATCTTGAAAGACTTGAGCATTGAGACCTATCTAACAAAATGAAATTCAATGTAGAGAAAAGTTTCACACTTAGGCAAGAAAAACCAAATATACAGGTAGAGATTAAGTAAAACCTGGCTCAAGAGCAGTAACTAGGGATCTTGTATTTCATTGGCTTTTTTGGCAGTGGCTGCATGCTGCTGGCTCATATTTAAAGGCCCTGTCACACTGCCCAACGGATGCAAAACGGACACAACGGACGAGCAAAATGTTCCATCCGTTGTTTATTCTGCTTCTCAAAAGGGGGCAAAAAATTTGAATTTAACCGGAGGCGGATAACACCGGACGGGGGGAGGACGCAGGGCAGATTGGAAAGCGGATGCGGAACGGAAGCCCAGCGGATGGAAGAGGAGGGAGCGGAGGCACATCCGCCAGGGCTTCCGGGGGGCCCTGCCAGCAAAGCGGATGCGGAACGGATACAGCGATGCAGAATGGATGCACAGCGGATGAAGCGGATGCCACCGCGGATTGCACAGCGGAAGCCTAGCGGATGCCGAGCGTTAATTGCGCATAGCGGGGAGATGCATTGCGTCAGCCCGTTGGATATAACGAAGGCAGCTCGGAAGCAAGGTTCACCATTCAGAAGGAAAGACCTGCTTCCAGCCACATCGACTGCTTGCCTTGTCCTGCCTGCATGTCTGCCTTGCAAGCCCTTGCTGCCACGCCTTGCTGGCAGCCTCCCTGCCATCTCTCTCGCAGCTTTGCAGCCTCCTGCGCAGCCTTGGCTGTTCTGCCTGCCTGCCAGCCCTTGCTGCCAGCCAGTCTTGCCTGCACAGCCTTGGTGCCTGCTCCCTGCCAGCTTCCTGCCAGGCCTTACTGCCAGCCTTGGTGCCTGCCTGCCTGACAAGCCTTGGTGCAAGCCTTCCTGCAGCCTTGGTTGCTTAGCTGCCTCCCTGCCAGCCTTCCTGCCAGCCTTGGTTCCTGCAGCCTCACTGCCGCAAGCAACCCACCAACTATTTGCTGAAGCACAGCAAGCCTCACCATCTTGCTTGCCAGCCCTTGAGAGGGGACAGGGCTACATTCCCGCCCCCTGGCCCTCACTCTTGGTCTCTGGGGGATTCTGCAGCCCCGGCTCACTCTTCTGGGCTGCGGCCTTCTGCTGCTTCTGGCTTCTGGAGAGGCATGACAAGCACTCCAGGCACCAGCCACCCCACGCACCTTGCAACACTTTCACCCCTGAGACTGAGCGACCAACGAGGAGTGCCAGAGAATCTTCATTTTTGCTTATAGCCTTGTTTGTTAATAAAGTCTATTTTTGACTTTCACCTTACACTTGCTTCATTTCTTTTTTTTAATATAAAGTCTTCTGGAAACCTTGTAGAAATGTTTTAAGCTTTGCATGCTTGTGGGATGGGGTTTAAGGATAGTCTGGGATGGCAGATACCTGTGGGAAATCGGGCAGGATACCTTGGGAGGGTAATAAGCTGTGGAATAGATAAACCTCCAGTGCAAAGCATAGTGGGACTGTATGCTCACCTCCCAAGGTGCCACACCTATGGCCCTTTGATTATCATAAACAATATAATCAATTCATCCAACACATTCAACATAAACACAATCTTTATTAAATGCCCTGTTCATTGCTGCGCGCACTCACAACGTACATGACCCCAAGTCTCATCAGTGTTATGAGACAGGCTCAAGGAAGCACCATTAAGCATCTATCATCCTGTCTTGCACTCCACTGCTCCAGCTGGTGGAGTTGCACATAGTGTTTCAGGAGGTTGCGCTGCTTCTTCCCTTCACGTGTAGGCTTGTCACATCCTTCCTTTCACTGTTGGGTCGCCTTGCACATCCTCAGTGTCTATTCAGGTTTTCGCCCTTGCCTCCATTCCAGGTCCATTCACCCATTGCCTTGTGTTGGAGGTCCATGAGCCTGTTCTGCAAAAACTGGTAGCTGGGTGTGCATGAGATTGTGCAGGTGATGCAGCAAAGCTTCCAATGATCCTCCTCACGGATTCTCATGGGCGATGGCATGGTTGGTGATGAAGTTTCTGGACCTTGTTGGCCAGGATGCCAGAAAGGCGTTCTTCCACCACCTCCTTGCCTGCGACAGCCTGCCAAGTTGAAGATCCTCTCTTCAACGGGTTGAGGAGTCTGAAGTGTTAGGGCTTCCATGGGTAGGTTTGTGAGGGAGAAGGCGTTCATCCCCCAGATGATAGGGCACATCTGCGTTTGCCATTGGACAGGGGTTTCTGGATCTGGAGCCCACAATGAGGTTCGTTCAGCTTCCCTCCTTGAAGGTGACTGGCGTTGTAATACCTGGGCATCCTGAAGAATGGAGCGTTGCCTGAAGTATCGATGTTTACATGAACTTGTTAGTCAGCATTGGCCAATGGCGAAGAAGGAATGATGCTGAGAAGAGCCTTGTAGTTTGAAATAAGTTGGAACCCGATTGGTTGGCGCTTTGGCAAAGGCCAACGTTGCTGTTCCCATGATGGCTCCAAACGGTGCGTGTGGGAAAAGTTCCACCTTCTGAAACACTGCTCTGCAACATTCTTCCATCCTTTCTTCAGTGGAGGCCATGGAGGAGCTTTCCAGAGGTATTTCTTCGTATTGATGGCCTGCAACAATTCTCGACCACAATGCTGATGGTTGTTTGTGGGCACCCTTCCAGCCGTACTGCATGCTCCTGTAGGAGGTCCCTGAGGCCAGGTGCGCAGAGTGAGTGCCACCTTGAAGCCCAGGTTTCCAGGGCTGGGCCGGAAGTTGGGTGTTTGTCTTGTCAACCTGGGTGTAGCGCTGCACAAGTTCGGTCAACATTGGCTGGAGGCATCCTTCAATGAAGTTCTGGATACGCCCCGAGTGTTCTTCGTTCTCTGGCCCACCAGCAGCTTGCTGTACAATCCGTCCTCTGCTCTTCTGGCGCAACCATTTCGTTACCCAGGACGCTTCTTGGCGGCCCCTTTTTCTTTCCGTAGTAGGAGTTCACAGAGCAGTAATTGGCTTCGCAATGTTGCCAGAAGGGATGGTTGGCCTGCCAAAAGGACTGTGTTAACTGATCCACGGGAGGACATGACTCGAATGCTGTTGGAAAAGAGGGAAGAGTCAGATGAAGGCTGCCAGAGGTCCGCACCGCAGGCTTGCTGTTCTGAAAAAAGTGAGATCCAATGTGTTTGCTCCCTTTTTTATAGGCATATAGGTGTTCCTTTGCATTTCCTCGTAGGCATCCTCTAGGCATCCTTAGGCAATCCTCTAGGCATCCTTACCTATCGAGCGTAGGTCCTCTCTCTGCGAATGTTTTTTTCCGTTTATTTTTAACGCTTTGTTTCCGTGCTGCATCCGCTAGGCATGCCGTTCTGCATTCCGTTTCGCGTCCGTTTTTCCGCTTCCTCACCTGCATCGAACGGATGCAAGTTGCGGGATGCGGAACGGATGCCTAGCGGATTATGGCGGAATGTCGTGACGATGCAGAAATGATGCGTAGCGGAATGCGTAGCGATGCAGAATGGAGAATTTGATACAATTTTTCGCGCAAAAAGGTTTTGAGTAGCTCCAAAAATTTTCCTTGAGCGGATGAAACGTCAATAAATGGATGCGTGGATGGATAGAGAGGAAACAAAACGGAAGACAATTCGCGTTTACCCAACGGATTGGCAAGCTTTTTTGTCCGTTTTACATCCTCTTTGCATCCGTTGGTGCAGTGTGACAGGGGCTTAAGTGCTTGTCCACTAAGACTCTAGAGGGACCAGATCAAGATCACGTGAAGAATTAGTACCACTTTACAAAGCCTTAGTAAGGCCACACTTAGAATACTGCATTCAGTTTTGATCAGATGTGGTATTCAGCAGGTTCTGACCAGTTCTAAAGAACTGGTCGTGGAAATTTTGAGTAATTCAGAGAAGCGGCAAATACCACCTCTGACTGGAGATTTTACAGTATTCTTTCCTTGCCATGCCCACCAAGCCCCGCCCACAGAACTGGTAGTAAAAAAAATATGAATCCCACCACTGGTTTTGATCACATATTATAAAAAAGATGTAGAGATTCTAAAAAGAGCAACAAAGATGATTAGGGGACTAGAGGCTAAAACATATGAAGAATTGGGGAATTGGGTATGTCTGGTTTAGCAAAAAGAAGGATTAGGGTTGAGATGCTAGCAGTGTTCCAATATTTGCCAAAAAGAAGAGATGAGGTCAAACTATTCTCCAAAGCACCAGAAGGCAAGATAAGAAACAATGGATGGAAACTCATCAAGAGAAAAGCAAATTAGAACTAAAGAGAAATTTCCTAACAGTGAGAACAATTAAACCAGTGGAACAGCTTGCCTTCTGAATTTGTGGGTGCTTCATCACTGGAGGTTTTTAAGAAGAGATTGGTCAGACACTTAACTGGAATGGTATATCTCCTGCTTGAGCAGTGGGTTGGACTAGTTCTAGAACACCTCCAAGGTCCCTTCCAACTCTGTTATTCTGTTAATTTGGACAGCCTTTCTTAAGTTGCTATTGAAAGGACAATGATAAATCTGCTTTTACAATAGGTTACTGTACCTGGCAAACCATGGTCTCGTCCCCTCTGCAGGTTCAGAGCTGATAGATCAAGACCAATATGTTTCAATTGTGCAAACAGCCGTTCTTGAAGCTCCTCAACCATCATCTGGTCCTGCCTCATCAGCTTGGAATGGTCTATCATGAAGCCACGGACAAGGGGATCAATGCCACCTAGAAGAGAAAAACAACTATGGTCTCTGAAAGGAAAGTATCTTCTAACCAAGGCTTCCAGAGCTTTAGTTCTTTTTTTAATTAGTAGCTTGCTTTCTACATTTAAATTCAAGAGATAACTCTCTGGTATATTCATTTGTGGAGAGTCAGTTAGGGGTTGGTGAGTTCTATTTCCATTCTACCCAAAGCCAGCTGAGTGACCTTGTGCTGATCACTCTCTTTCAATTTTAGGAAGAAGAAGGGAAAAATATTCTAAAAAATGTCTCCAAGAAAAATATAGTAACTGATGCAGCAGTATATAGTATATAGTAGTATATACTGCTATACAACTAATGCAGCAGTATATAGTAACTAATGCAACTGACTTAAAGGAGAAAAAGAAAACAGAAAGAAAGAAAGAAAGAAAGAAAGAAAGAAAGAAAGAAAGAAAGAAAGAAAGAAAGAAAGAAAGAAAGAAAGNGAAAAAAGGAGGGAAGGAAGGAAGGAAAGAAAAAAGAGAAATTTTATACAGGGTTTAACAGTTTTAAAGCTGCCTTATGATTTATTATTATAATGGCACAATTAAACTGGGAATGTTTATCCCATGGAAGGTCAAAATATATCTATCTTTGTGTTTAGATTACAATTTTAATATTTTCTCTCATTATTGGCCATATTGACATAACTGAACAGGATTAATTGATAATTTGTCCACATCAAAAGTTTATAATCTGTGACCCCATGGTCCTAATGAGCTCCCCAAATCTTTGAGACTCAGAGCCATTCCAGAAATAGCTGTTAATTTATCATGTGTAATGTGAAACTGGTGACATTTACATAATATGTGCAGCATAATCATCAGATTAAGTATATGAACATAATTTAAATTAATCCATACTAATATACATTTGAATTAAATGAATGCAAATCACAGTTTGGAATGCAGCAGCCAGAAAGACATGAAAATGAGGACCTCAACTTAGAAAATGTTGCCTATTCTAATCCCCAGGCAGCCCACCAAGACCCATTGTCTGAAAGAGGCGTTTTCCCAGGTCCCAGTATCTCAGTTATTCATACTTCTTCCCTGGTGGCAGAAGCTCCCAAAGTCCCTCTGGGTGGCAGTTGGTCCCCTGCTTTAAAAATGTCACTTATCTTGAAATATCATTGTAGGACAGCCCTATGCTTCAGCAAGCCAATGTTGGCAGGAGGTGGTGGCACAGTGGTTAGAATGCAGTACTGCAGGCTACTTCTGCTGACTGCCAGCTACCTATAATTTGGCAGTTCAAACCTCACCAGGCTCAAGGTTGACTCAGCCTTCCATCCTTCTGAGGTCGGAAAAATGAGGACCCAGATTGTTGGGGTAATATACTGACGCTGTAAACCGCTTCGAGAGGGCTGTAAAAGTGCTATATAAGTCTAAATGCTATTGCTATTTCTCCATTATGCAGTAGGGAGGAGCAGCATTTAAGCGCTCGAGGTTGCATTGACATTGCTTTAGAGAATGTCATATAGGCAAGTCAAACTGATGGGTGGGCCCAGGATTTTTTTTAAGGTTCTGTATTGATGGAGGGGGAAGAGCCTGGGCAGAATTTTGCTTCTTTTAAAGACAATGGTACTATTTACATAACAATGATTGTATACTTCCTGGATCAAAGCTGCAGGATTGCATCAGACAGATTTTGGGCATGTTTACATTGCATTCTAGGAGGATCTAGAACACCTTGGTGGAGTTTACTATCTTGTGAAAAGAAAGTATTAGATATCTGTGATAGGTTTGCAACACTATCCTACGGTAAAGATTAGACATATTGATAGCAATGAGCTGTGCAAATATCACAGGAAAGGAAACTTTAGGACAGAAAAGCTAAATTAAAAGATCATCATGACCCATATTCCATGACAACATTTTTACAATATTTTAACACTTAGGAAAAACAACACCAAGCCTGAGATTTAGAGTTGCTCATTCCTGTTCTTCAAAAATGGTTGTTTCTATGAGCACTGAATAGTTCCTAGCCCTGTAGGCTGTGCTTTGAACAGGCTTGGTTTAAGTTCTAAAGAAATGGGCAGGATCTTAGAGAAACCCAGCTCAAGAGGGATTCAGAGATCTAACTCACCTTCCACCACAATCCTCCAAGAAGCCATAAAAGTGAGATGAAGTGGGGTCCTGGAATAGGGAAGCGAGTTCTGGAATTTCTCATCCAGGCGGGGTACAAAGGGTGGGACAGTCCCATGCCCAAATCGGAAGGCCAAGGAGAAAACGTTTGAAATGGAGGGGTCCACATTCTTATTGTAGCCTCTATACACAGGTAGCCGTTTATAGAAATCATTGCCCAGCAACAGAGGTAGGTAATCTCTGTAGGTGAATATCTGCAATGATACAAAGACAATGTAAACCCCAAGGGTGTATTTATTTTCTTTATTTACTCCTACCTGATGACTTAAAACCAAGAGTATTAAGTATTAATTAAGTATTAATACCAAGCATTCAGAAAATGAGGAGAAATTATAAACTAACTTAAGAAACAATGGTAGGTCTTTTGATCTGATTCAACGGCAACCTTATGTAATTCTTTTGCTTTTTGGAAATAGTGTAGCCAAATATCTAGTTCCATATCCTGCATGAGTCCCAGCAAATCTGGGTGGTTTACAAATTGTTTAAAATATTAAAAACAAACAATCCAAAAGAAAAAGAAGAGTAAAGATGGCATTATGACAAAACCAAAAGGAAAACACCATTAAAAGGAAGTAAATCATTCTCACCAAAGGCCCAGGTGAAGAGCCAGACCAATAAAACTTTTCAAATACCAGGGGAAATGGGGGTTTTGAGGAGAGTCTCATTGTAGAGGGCAGGCACTGCTATACAGGAAACACCAGGTTATCCAGATTTTTTTGTTAAGTGTGCCCTCCGTTACCCTCCATCCTCTAGAACAGGAGTATCAACTCACGCTGTCATGGCATCATCATATGATGTATCGTGACTTTTTTCCCCTTTGCTAAACCGGGTGTGGGACAGTACATAATGCCTACGGCCTGTGGGCCATGAATTTGACAGCCCTGCTCTAGAAGAATCACTTTTCTGCCTGCCATCTGCCTTGCAAGATTCCCTACAGTTCAACTACCATAGTGTTTCCTAACCTTAGCAACTTCTACTCCCAGAATTCCCCAGCCAAAATATTAGTCCTGGTCTCCTGACAACTTAGGAGACTAGTTGTGAAGGAAGTAATGCTTAATAGCAACCTGCAGAAATTTGCCTGTAATCTTAGTCAACGCTGCCTTCATTTATAAAATCCTCTCCAGAGGATTTACTCAGTCCTACAGATGAGGGAAAGAACTCTCTCTTATATCTCTTACATCACACTGGTTTGTTTTCACTTGGAGGTGAAGAATCAGACTTGAGGTAAGTTCTTCACTCTTGATAGATAGCCAAAGGTGGTATTCAGCAGGTTCTGACCAGTTCTGGAGAACCGGTAGCGGAAATTTTGAGTAGTTCAGAGAACCAGCAAATTACCACCTTCTGACTGGAGATTTACCAGTATCCTTCCCCTGCCACACCACGCAAGCTATACCCACAGAACTGGTAGTAAAAATTTTTAGAATTCCCACCACTGTAGATAGCATCAACCAGCCTTAGCTAAAGCACAAAATGGCTTCCCTTTCACTAACTGCACAGTGGTGATTAGTTGGCTCCAGTAAGACAATGCCTCTCTTAATATTGATTAACCGATTGATTGATTGATTTGATTTGAATTTGTCAATCACTTACAAGATAATAGGTATAAGAATAGACATGAGTATGAAATACAGGAAATAGGTACAGATAAATGGGGACAATTGGACAGGGACGGTAGGCACAATTGTGCATTTATGCACACCCCTTGCAGACCTCTTTAGGAATGTGGTGAGGTCAATAGTGGATAGTTTGAAGGTAAAGGAGTGGGTTAGAGGATGTAACAACAGAGTCAGTCGTGCCATCCCAGGCATTGACCACTCTATTGCTGAAGTCGTACTGTTGCAATCAAGCTTGGAGTGGTTTACATTGAGTTTGTAATCTGTTGTATCTGTTGTGTGCTCTTGTATTGTTGCAGTTGAAGCTGAAGTAGTCATTGACTGGTAGGACATTGTAGCAGATAGTTTTGTGTACTACGCTTAAGTCCAGCCATAAGCGGCGTAGTTCTATGGGTCAGAGAAATAGAGTAAAATGGAGAACAGTCAGAAAAGTACCATTCTGACATCTTGAGATATCAGCATTAAGAAGCAGTTGATGAAATACTTTAAAGGAAAGGAAAAACTTATTTTCAGACACTGGTAACCTTTATTTCTATCTTGCTCTTTGCTTTCTCTGGCCAAATCAATAATAGCATTACCTTAATAAATGAGCTGATCTTCTGGCATTATATTCCATTCTTGACAATTGAAACCATTGAAAAAGAATGCCTGTTGCTTCATTGAAGATCCAACTTTTTTGTGGCTTGAATTCATCTACCATCTATTCGTCATCTCCTTTTAATGACCCCATAATCCCTTGTGGGGTGAAGTCTGGGCAACTGAATGGAGCTGAATGTTTACTGGCCAGATGCCCTTCCTGTCGCCAATGTGGGATTTTATTCAGCAGATATATTCTCATTGTGCCCAGAGAGAAAAACATCTGCCTCTATCTAGGATCAAACTCACAGCTTCCTGATTGCGAGGCAAGAACTCCACCTCTGGGCCACTACACTACTTCATCTACCATCTGTTGTCCAGTGGGATTTGTTTCAGTAAGGTAAAGCATTCAGTATATTTACCCTATGTTTTAAAATTCCATGTGTTATTTGAGGTATTAGTTATAGAGTAATTAGCCATGTTCTGAAATGTGCTAACTTAAACAGCAGAAGAGACATATGTATGTTGTGCTTAATGATGAAAAGTGTTTTGAATATTGAGAACAAGTCATGCAAGAGAAAAGTTTGGACAAGACTTTTTCCCCCCTTTATTCATTTGTTTTCTATCTAAAAAGACATCTATTTTGGACACAATATTCAGTCCTGCAATATCCCTTTGGATACCGCTATGTGAACAAAACGTTATTTAAAAGTAGCAAAAGCTATGAGATAAACATGAGAACCTTCAATACCTGATTGAGAGCACCAATGATCTTCCGCGTTTCTTGATAAAGTTTCTCTCCATTCCAATGGGGATTCAACTTCTTCAGTTCCCCGACTATCCGGTTGTGCTCCCGAAGAAAGAGGGTGTGAATAGTTATCAGTCCCAGGTTTTCATTGAGCCTTGCATCTCCTACAAAGTTAAACCATGACATGTTCTGTTTGGTTTTAGCAATGAAAACAAATGAACAAAAACAAATATTCTAAACATTTCAGAAAGGAAGCTGGAAAATATTAAGTTGCAGGATACCGTCTGAAATCTAGAGGTTATATGGATTCTTGCAGTCTAAATCTGGTACCCCTAAGTAAGGGGATTTGGCTGGAACATATTGGTTATGAAAGGAGGCATCTGTTCCAGGGATATTCACAGGAGAGGGTGTAAAAACTGGTGTCCATAACAGTGTGACTGAAATCCCACTCCTTTTTATGTGCAACTCTCCAGCAGTAGCTTTCCAGAATTTTAAGAGACCCTTTTCTTATTCTTCCTGACTATGTTGGAGTTATAACCTGAGGATGTTCTGACTGGAAGACAGACTCTTTTACTACCAAACTCTAATTCCTCTCTGCCTCTTCCTATATCATCAGAGCGTTTTTAGATAACAAAAAGGTGTCCAGCTCAGGCCTTGTTCCTAGTGTGATAGAGATGTTAAAGCTGAACTTCTGCATCCAAAAAACCCATCTTGGCCATGCTGGGCTATGGATCTTTCCCAAAGCAGGATCTTAGGGGACATTATCCAGTGTTATCTACTTTGAAGATTTCATCCCACTATTCACATATAACCAGCATGCAATGTCCCAGAACTGAATACACAATATGTCTGGTTTATTAATTTTTTAAAATAACATTTTATAAAAGTTCTTTAAAATGTGACTCTTCCTCCAGGCCTTGGTCAGCTTGGAAAGTGAATCCTGGAGGTTGTGTTACTTTTTAAAACAAACAGTTTGTCATCCTTCAGGAGTCCTTCTTCTGCTTGTCATTCCGGCTGCCTGTTCTGACCCAAACCCTTTTCCAATAAAACAAATACGAACCAAAGGGAACAGAAACCTTTTAATGATTCTTATGAATCCCCCCGGTTAAAAGGTTGCTGCAAAGTAATCAACTTTGATAAGCACAAGCCTCACCAAAACTGTGCGAGGCTGCCAAGAATAACAGATAAAATTATCTAGAGATATTTTACAACACAAGAGTCTTCAAAAACCAACTTAAGATATTGCAATGTCCACGAGGCTCAAGTTTCAAAATGTCTTTGCTTCTTACAAAGAATGTCTGCTTCAAAGCTGGCTTTTATCTTCTTGAAGTAGGGCCATTACCTTGCAGCCTTATTCCCGAGTCACCTGTGCTACTGCAGCTGCTCTTTCCTGCGAGCAGCCCTGCATGCACACGCACTTGGCACAGGCTCCTCGGGAACCTC
>BHFT01022522.1:0-71838 GCA_004320025.1 Laticauda laticaudata
CCCAGCCAGGGTGGATTCTTCATGTTAAACATTAAATTTAATGTTTTTCCTCCTTTCCCAAAATATGTTTTTTTTTCTTTTTTGTCATTGTTAGTGTGGAATATGTTTTTGTTTGTTTCATTTTGTTTGTTTGACTATTTTTCCCTTTATTTTGTATGATAAAGCAATACATTTACTTTAAAAAAAGGAAAGTATCACTTTCTAGCATACAAATGGGAGGAGATCCAGTGTGCTATACCAGAGAAATTCAAGCTTGAAATGAAGCTCAGATTGTAGGGATCCATGCTTCCGTTCTCCAACCCAGTGGGCCGGTTATGTGACAGAACAGAGCTGCTGTGACCTCTTTCAGCAGGCAGCTCTTTCTCTCCATTTGTTTAGTGATCGCACCTGGGATAGCCAGGAGAGTGTTCTTCCAGTGAGACGATCACGTGGCAGCCTTGCTGAACAACCTTCCTGATGGATGACTGTGATGGGCAGGCTCTATTACAGTCAGAAGCTGAGGTCTACCTGTCCTAATATAAGCTTCAGAAGCTATATTTTACTTAGAAGCTTCCATGCTGACACATCTTAGTGCCTGAGAATTTGGGAGGGGGGATTTCATGGAGAGGTGGAAGTTTAGACATAACAATGTTCTTCTTGTATTGTCAAGAACAAGTTACCCTGCACCTGGAAAGGAGTGGCTGGAGGAATGTCTCCAGTTGGGACGATGGGTGATTGGACTATGTCATGGACTGGTGGGTGCATGGGGATGAGTTTTGCTTTTCAATTACGAGGGGAAAACTTGGAACTTTCAGATCTGGGTTTTCCCAGGTCCGGGTTTTCCCAGTTGTGCAGGTATGACTTCTCTAATAAATTCTTGCTTGGATGAACTTTGTTTCTGAGTGCTGAATGAAATGGGGAGTTTCATTGGAACACTGACATCTAACTAAAGCTGGCTTTTTCCAAAGCTGTGCAGTACAGAAAAGAGGTCCATAAATAGATCTTCTTACCAGGAGGTCCAAGGTACAGCCATAACTCACTCCGATGGTGTTCATACGTTTTAAGTCCACATATTTGCCCACAGCTTTCAGCCCTTTCATGCAACCTCTGATGGAGCCTCCTTTAGGGAATATTTTCCTCAGTCTGAAAAACATGCAAGGATGAGCAAAGGATATTTGTGTTTTTTAAAGGCTCAACATCTTTAGAACTGGGAGAGGAATCAGAAAGCACATAGAGATGTGCGGTGTTGTGGCCTGCCAGTAGCCAGCAGAGTTGGCAGCAGATTTTGACAGTGAGGAGGTTGGGGAGGAACATGGGCCAGTCCTGGAGTCTGGGGAAGGCACAGTGAGTGCTCTCCATCGGAGGCAGAGATGGGGCCAGGGCTGTCTGACAGTTATCAACTGCTTTGGAATCAGACATCAGTGAGGAAGAAGAACAGCCGGAGCCTGTTCCCAGGGTGAACATGTGCAGAGCTGCAAGAAGAAGGGAACAGCTAAGGAACAAGGGTCAACCTGGGAGTAGTCACAAGTGGATGGTGAATAGCCCCTCCCATAGGGAATAAAATGAAGTCAAAGGGGAGTAGTGTTTGCAGGAGACAGTTCATTTGGATGAAGATCTGTTCCTGCATTCTTGCCAAGCATTGTCTCCTACAGTGTGGCATCTGAAAGCTATCAACCTGACAACTCTGCAAGCCTGATAAAGATCTGTAATTGTGAAATATCTTGAAAGACTGCTGGCTGGGACTTTGCTGGAGAGGAATTCACTGTAAACTAAATAAAAGGGGTTTATTGGAACAAGGAGTCAGCTTCGTGCTGTTGGGGAAGCCTAGGTCAGAACAGGAGGATTAAGGAGCAGAAGGAACAAAACTACCAACAAATGTTCCTTTTCCATACATCTCATCCAACAAAACAGAATGAAAAGAAATGGAAAGACTGGTTTAAAGAACTCTTGACCCCAATTGACCTAAGACACATTACATCATAATAAAAACTGTAGACAGAAGGAAATAAAGTTCCACAATATGCAATCGTGAATACGAGAAAATCTTACTTTTCGGGCAAGACGGAGATGGGCACCCCTCCTAAATAATAAGATGTGGCCCCATGCAAATTGTTTTCCTGTTCAATCATGAAGACAGTCGATTGCTCCAGACGGACCAAAACACGATCCTTGGAACCCATTTTGAAAAGAAACAGCTGGATCTGGAATTAGCCCAAGAGAAAAAAAATATATATCCATGGAATTGCTCACTCCCAAAAGAGTCGGTTTTACTCAAAAAAACGTTCTTCAGACGTTCTTCTCGAAGTATCTCCTAAGCTAAGGAGACCACCACATTCTAGAAAACTAGAGTCCAGAGAAGATCGACAAAGATGATTAGGGGACTGGAGGCTAAAACATTCCGAAGAACAGTTGCTGGAACTGGGTATGTCGAGTTTAATGAAAAGAAGGAAAAGGGGTGATATGATAGCACTGCTGCAATATGTCAAGGGTTGCTACAAAGAAGAGGAAGTCAGTCAGCCTATTGTCCAAAGCTCGATTCAGTGGGTTGGAACTGGATACAAGTAGTCCTCGACTTACAACCATAATTAAATCCAAATTTCCATTACTAAGAAAGGTTGTCAATTGAGCCGAACACAATTTTACCAACTTTTTTTTTGCCATGAATGTTAAGTGAATTACTGCAGTTGTTAAGTGAATCATGTAATCCTTAAGCAAATCCAGCTCCCCACATTAACTAGTCCCATGAGCCAATAGAGTGAATGTTTCAGTGCTACTGCAACTTTTGTAATTTTGAAACTTTGTTGTAAACACTTGGGTGGGGTTATCACGTAACTTCGAATGGTCACTAATTGAACTGTGGTAACTAGAAGATTACCTGCATATGCCATTTGCCACGTGTCTTACCGTATTTTTCAGAGTATAAGACACACTTTTTCCACCCCCAAAAGTGGGTGGAAATGTCTGTGCGTCTTATACAGCAAAGTTGCCAAAGCCCTGCCCATCCGCCAGCCCCTACCCTTCGGCTTCTGCCTCCCAGCAATTTGCTTCCTTGCAGCAAACAGCCTGTTTCAGCTTCAGCACAGCCTGATTAGCACAAGCAGCTGATTGCCGGTTGGATCAACCTCCCGACGATCAGCTATTTCAGGCTGCAAGGATTGCTATTGCCTATTGCTGCCTCCGTGCGCCCCAAGTTTGGCCTCCACATCCTCTTTTCTGCCTCTGCGCACCCCATTTTCTGCTCATTCTGACCTCGCCACCTGGAACGGGCTGAAAACGGGATGCAGAGGCCAAAAATGGGGCATGCGGAGGCGGTAATAGGCAATGACAATCTCTGCAGCCTGAAACAGCTAATCATTGGGAGGCTGATCCAACCAACAATCAACTGCTTGTGCTAATCAGGCTGTACTGTAGCTGACCAGGCTGTTTGCTAAATGCTGCAAGGAGGCAAACTGCTGGGAGAAAGAGGCAGATTTTTTTTCTTGTTTTCCTCCCTAAAAGCGAGATGCATCTTATACTTCGGAGTGTCTTATACTCCAAAAAATAAGGCAATGGGTTGTAAGTGAAAAGACTGTGGTCGTAGGTCACATTTTTTCAGTGCTATTGTAATTTCAGGAACGGTTGCGAAGCAAATTTTTGTAAGACGAGGACTACCTGTAATTTGAAGTCAGTCACAGCCATTCTGTGGCCATTAAAATCTGAAATTCTGAATTCGTTGAAGAAAGAGTGAAAGAACGTATTTCTGCCTCAGGACGCAAAATTGAAAGAGACAGTTCGGTCATTACCGCTTTGTTTGCGTTGTTGCTGACTATCAGGCTGGCCTGATCCTTTGAAGTCATGTTCAGGCCTGCACCAAAGTCGTAATAGAGCACCAGCTTTCTGTTTTGAACAGCCAAACACAGCAGCTGATTCTGTGGAAGGAAAAAGGACAACTCACCTTCAGATTTCTGAAGTCTAAAAGTCAATACCCTACTGTATATAAAATAGCAATAGCACTTAGTCTTACATACCACTTTACAGTGGTTCACAGCCCTCTCTAAGTGGTTTTACAGAGCCAGCCTATTTCCCACAACAATCTGGGTCCTCATTTTACTGACCCGGAAGGATGGAAGGCTGAGTCAACCTTGAGCTGGTGAGATTCAAAGAATCAGCCAGCAGAAGTGGCCTGCAGTACTGCATTCTAACCACTGCACCACCATGGCTCATTAAATCCCTAAAAATAAAGGTTTCCCTATCAGTTTCTAGTCCTGAACTTTAGGACACAGTGCTGATGCCTGTTTCTTGGCCGAGGGAGCCAGCATTGTCCAAAGACACCTTCCATGGTCATGTGGCCAACATAGCTATACCCCAAAGGCGCACAGAACACTGTTACCTTCCCACCGAAGTGGTATCTATTTATCTACTCACATTTGTGTGCTTTTAAACTGCTAAAGATGGGCAGGAGCTGGAGCAAGGAACTGGAGCTTACCCTGTTGCGTGGAGCACAGGTCTCAAACACGGGCTGTCAGCTTTCCAGCTGACAAGCTCGGTGTCTTTAACCGCTGAGCTGTCATGCTCCCGCCTACTCTATACAGTGCTTCATTAATCTGGGTAAAAGCATGGGAAAATGAGGACTTTTTTTTTCTACATATGCCTCTTCTGATCCACCCAAGAGGTTTTTGTGACATGTCTTCTTTCTAAACCCCTTGTACCAAGAATGAACTTGGTGTTCTGACCTAAACCCTTTTCTAATAAGACAAACAATAACTAAAGGGAACAGAAACCTTTTAATGAGTCTTACAAATCCCCAGTTAAAAAGCTTCTGCAAACTAATTAACTTTGATAAGCACAAACTTTGCCAAGACTGCCAAGAATCACAGATAAGAAATATTTCACAACACAAGAGTCTTCAAATACCAACTGTAATGTCCACGAGGCTGAGTTTCAAAATGGCTTTGCTTCCTGCAAAGAACATTCACTTCATAGCTGCCTTTTATCTTCTTGAAGGAGGGACCATTACCTTACAGCCTTACTCCCGAGTTGCCCGTGCTGTTGCAGTTACTCTTTCCTGTGAACAATCCTGCACATATGTGTACTTGGCACAGGCTCCTCTGAAATCTCCTCATCGCTGCTGCCAGCCCCCACAATCTCTGAAGGCAGCAGTCCACTCCCTAATGGTCCTGGCCCCTCATCTGAGTCCTCACTCTCCTCAGCCGTCTGCAGCTGCTGCCAGCTAACCACAACACTTGGACCAAGTAACCCAGGTCCTTGCCAGGTGATCAAGTATGACCAATCGAAGCAACACCTGCCTGATGTTTCAAGAAGAAAATGATCCCGTGATATGACACCAACCGCATCTCCTGCTCAAAGCGTTTGATAGAGCCCAGCTGGCTCTCAAAGGTGATTTCTGCATATCCAGTCCCATCAAAATAGGAGCCATCAGTCAGCCAGGGATCGCCCGTTGATTTAGATCTTTGAGAAAAGGGAAAGAGCAGATGAGTGATATGTCCAATCTACACATTTTATATTCCAGAAATTTAGAATTTGGAGAAATTAAAAAAAAAAACATCTTAGTTGTATTTTGAGGAAGGAACACTAGAATAGAATTACAGAATAATTGTCACTTTGAATGTATGCTAATTGGCATACATTAAAATGAAATTTCATTGCCTGCAGCTCTCAAAGGATCACCACCGCTGATATGTACTACATGAACAAGATTAAATAAATAAATACAAAATAATAAATATACCCATATATATTAAAGGACACAGAGAAACAACACAGTCTAGTTTGGATGTATACATGTACATGGCAAGAAAAATGAATCTTGTGAGTTTACCAAATGGACGGCATAGGGAAGAAAGCTGCTACAGAATCTGGTAGTCTTGCTGGAAATATCTGAAACCTCCTCCCAGAGGGGAGCAACAGAAACAGACCATGAGGTCTGTTGGGGTATGTATAGAGTCTCTAACAATGCTTTGAGCTCTAAGCACACAGCACTTATAAGCAGCATCCTGAATAACAGGAATCATCTTCTCTGATTCTATCATCTCCTCTGCTGCCCTCACCATTCTCCGTATGGACTTTCTATCTGAAGCACTGCTGCCAACATACCAAGGGATACACTTTGTTAAAATACTCTGAGTCATGCATCTGTAAAATTAGCCAGGACAGAGGGAGAAAGATATGCTCTCCTCATCCGATGCAGGAAATGCAGATGCTGGTTTGCATGCTTCACTCAGGATGACGTAAGGAGAGACCAGTTCAGATTGTAAAAGACACTGTTTGTTTCAACACAGATTGTTGAAAGTCACTGAGTGTAGCTTTATGGAATTTTCCTATCTCTGGGCAGGAGATCAGCAAATCAAATTACATATAGGTACTCCTCAACTTACGACCATGCTATTAGTGACCATTTGGAAGAAAAAAGATTTGCAATCAGTTCTTGCCCATAAAATCACTGCAGTATCCTTACAGTCACCTGATCAAAATTTGGGCACGTGGCAACTGGCATGAGTTTACGATGGACGCCATTTATGACTTTCTCAACCAGCTTCTTACAAGCGAAGTCAGATTCGCTTAATGACTGCAGTGATTTGCTCAACCAAAAGTTATAAAATCGTGTGCAATTCAACTTCCTTGCTTAGTAGTGGAAATATTGGTCTGAATTGTGGTCGTAAATCGCGGACTACCTGTACCGCTATGTCCATTTTCTCAACTGTATCATCCAATGGTGGGATTCAAAAAAATTTACTACCAGTCCTGTGGGCGTGGCTTGGTGGGTGTGGCTTGGTGGGCATGGCAGGGGAAGGATACTGCAAAATCCCCATTCCCTCCCCACCCCACTAATCTGCTTTCCAGCTCCCTTCTTCTGTGCAGGGCAACCAAAGAAGAGCCAGCCAATCAGCTGGGACTTGGGAGGCAGGGAATAGATGCGGGCAGGGCCAGTCAGAGGTGGTCATTGCTGGTTCTCCAAACTACTCAAAATTTCCCATCTAGAACTGGTCAGAACCAGCTGAATACCACCTCTGGTATCATCACCAAGTTTACCTTGTGCAAGGCCTCTCCGCAGTGGTGTCGAGATGGAACGTGCGCTGGAAATTGTACAAGCTCATCACCTCTTCATTAAGATAATCCATCTCTATACAGCCTCGGTAGTTAGGATAACGCAGAGGGAGAGGAGGCTGTTGGGGGGAGGGGAAAAATAATCCATTGCTGAATGTTGTGTTTCATTTTCTCAGCAGAAATAAACACTTTCATTTCTATTAAGGCTGCAAGTTGGTTGCTTCTGTAGCTTCTTGCTTCCTGCTTCAGTTACCTAACTGTCCTGCCTTTGAAATCCCAACCTTTGTCACAATTGCCATCATATCCTTGAGCTTCATATTCGCTAGCTGCAAGTCTGCCACGAACTACGAGTGGAAGGAGCTGGGGGTCAGGGGGGTGGCGGGAAGGCTAACAACTCATTGTACCTTCCAGAGGTATCATCTCAAGGTCAAAAGGGCTGGGAACAGAATGCAACGGCTCACCAACCAGCCCACTGTTAAAGAGTTTGTTCCCAAAAAGGGACCCGCAGAGAGCAGGATCTAGACAGAGAAAGTTAACTGGGAAACTTTGGCGTGTGAACATCAGTTCTGGCTTTTCTATATTGTATTGCACTTGGCTTTTGTTGAAGTATATCTTTTGATCCAAATGACATCAAGGATCTTTCTTGCCTAGAGAACCAAATTGGGGCAGGTCTGACAGCCTTGCTTGATGGTAACAGAAGCCTGTCTCTGGTTACCAGCCCCCTTAAATATGGATTTCCCAGGAAAAAGTGACTTGAGTCATATAATTAATTGCCAGTTGAAGTTCCTCATGAAACCCTTAGTTTACTTAAAATTAGTATATGTTTTGTATAGAGAACATAAAGCCAGTTAGATCTAGTAGTTAAAGAACTAGGCTAGAAATCAGGAGACCTTGAATTCATGTCCCACCCTGGGCATGAAAGACCTCTGGGTGACTTTGAGCCAATCAGCAGGAGTCTCTGAGTTCTAGTCCTGCCTTAGTAATGAAAGTCGGGTGGAGCCAATCACCAGGAGCCTTTGAGTTCTAGTCCCGCCTTAGGAATGAAAATCTGACAGGTGACTTTGGGGCCAATCACCAAGAGTCTCTGAGTTCTAGTCCCTTTCATTAAATACTTCAGCCAGTTCCTTATATTCTGACAGATATAAAGTGTTCTTGGATAGTTCTTTTATCGAGTTTTCCAACCCTATCTTCACGTTGCTTGTTTCTATTGGATGAGGTCCTATTTAGAGTCCTAGCTTCCTAAACCCTACTTCCCACCGTATGGTAGGCTTCCATTTATCTAACCAGGCTAGACCAAGTATTACTGCCTCGGTCATGTGTCGAACTACTACAAATGAAAGCCACTCCCATCTGGGTGATTTTGGGGCCAATCACCAGGGGACTGTGAGTTCGAGCCCTGCCTGAGGCATGAAAGCAGGATGGGTGACTTTGGGGCCAATTCCTCTCCCTAAGCCTTACACATCTCACAGGGATGTTGCTGTGGGGAAAATAAGAGGAGGAGGGTATGTTGGATATGTTTATCATCTTGAGTTATTGGTAAAAAAGATAAAGGCAGAATACAGATCAAACAAACAAACAAACACAATCATAGGTTTAAAAGAACTTCATAACTTTTAAGAAAGCTAAAAGGGTAATGGGCTAATCATTAAATTACCATTTGCAAACTACTAGTTTATGCAACCTGATTCTAAAAACAGAAAAAAATACCCCTTGTCCAACACAAGCAGCCTACTCAGCCGAACTCACTGTGAAACTGGAAGGGTAGCCACCCATGTACAAAACGGTGTTATGGGGTCTGAAGTTGAACAGTCCATGTTCTCCTTTGGCAATGCTGTCCCCCTTGGTTTCATGCAGGGTTTGCTTCTCCACTGTCACAGACATGTGTCCGTACTGCAAGATCCTACAAACCAGGAAGGGATTTTGTGATGACCCGGGGCGTGGCACAAAGACAATGCAGCCAGAGAATAAGTATAAGTCCCTTTATTAACTCCAACTTTGCCTGCAACGTTCCGGTTACTCTTTGGTCTGGAGAAAACTCGCCCATGAACCTGCAACAGTCTTTGGCTGCAGATACTCCAGTCCAAACGTTGTAAATAGAAAACTTCAAACTATAAATCCAACAAGGCAAGAAAAGGTAATAAATCCAGCAAGGCAAGATAAGGAATTCCAGAAGTAAAGTAACATGGCAGTAAATTAAACCAGTTGAGAGGATGCCAGGAACTCAGATAACAGCAGCTTGATGAACTCAGATGCTCAAAGGCTAGATGAACTCAGCATTTGTTCCTGGCAACCACCCCTTCCAACTGGTTCTTCTTTAAACTCTATCCCCAGGTGTGCCTTATGAAGGGGATCAGGACCCTTTCCTAATTCGTAAGCCATGCAACCCATGTTGTTCTCTTCTCCCCTCGGATGAAGAGGGGGTGGGCCTTGGTCTTCCTCTGAACCCCCTCTCCCTTGTTATACCGCTCCCTTGCTCTGCCCAGCCTGACTTTGCCCTTCCCTAGTTTCCTCCACAGTCAACGGAGCCACACTCCCACTCCTTGTCAGCTGTCTGTCTTCCCCTTTGGATTCAGACTCTGACGGGGACATGACACATTTGCTGATTTCTAGGCCATCTCTCCTATCCCTCTTACCAGCATTCAAGAATGCCCACAAAAATAAAAATAATAAATGAAAACATAAGCAAAACTGCAGCGGAATGTTGACAAAATCCATGGTACAAGGAAAAGAAGGCAAACTCCAGCCCCGAGGTGGCTTCTTCCTAAGAGGCCTGACAGAAAGCACTCTAGGAGCAAAGGAGATTACTTCAACCTTCAAAACAATTTTCTCTCTTCTACCAAGTAGTACAGGTAGCACTCAACTTACAACACTTTGTTTAGTGAATGTTTAAAGTTACAATGGCACTGAAAGGACCGTTTTTCACACTTACAACCATTGTAGCAGCCCCATGCTCATGTGATCAAAATTTGGACGCTTGGCAATTATCCTCACATTTATGACAATTGCAGTGTCCCGGGGTCATGAGATCCCCTTGAAGCGACCTTCAGACCAGCAAAGTCAAGATGGATGCTAGATTTAATTTACCGTGTTACTAATGTAACAACTGCAGTCGTTCACTTAACAACTCAGGCAATGTTGTAAATGGAGGCAAAACTCACTTAACAATTGTGTCACTTAGCAACAGCAATTTGGGGCTCAATTGTGGTCGTAGGTAGAGAACTACCTGTAGTGATTGTAGAGAGCAATTTTAGCTCAGAAACTCTCTTCCATTTGGGGTCAATTGTGGTCGGAGGTAGAGAACTACCTGTAGTGATTGGAAAGAGCAATTTTACCTCAGAAACTCTTGTCCATGGATCCACTATGGAACATAGATTTTTGAAGCCTGTTCCCCCCGTTTCATTCCTCCCTACCTGTTGATCCTGACAGTAGCAAACTGTTCTCCAATTTCTTCATCAACCATCAAATGTGTTGGTTCATCATCTCCTAGTTTGTAGATCCATTCCACTTTGTGGTCTTTAAGGATGAGGCCCATGTAATCCCCAGTGGCCTGGAAAATACAAAGAACATGAGTGAACTTGGTTTGGTCATCCAACCTGGGGCCCAGATTGTATGAATGAGCCTGTTTTTTGTTTGTTTGTTTGTTATATTGATTGTGAGAAGCTGCAACTCTCTTCCTAGCTGTTGTTTGTGCTATCTTAGGTTTAATTCTTTATTCTTTCATTCAATTTCTATGGGCATCCAACTCAACTAAGTGATTCTTGGATGGCTGTCAATTCAACAACGGCAAAACTGTACAACCATTAAAACAGTAAAATAAAAATGGTAAAAACATCCAGAAAATAAATATATACAATAGCCAAAATAATTAACCAATAATAAAGCCAAGAAACGAGACTTCAGAAGGAGAAAACAGCAGAAGCAAACCATGTTTGTATTTTAACACTGCTCCGGTTAAACTAAACTTTAAGTAACATTTTCCAAAGTGCAAAATCTGAGGAAGAAATAGTAATCAACGATATTGAGGCAATGAAGAGGAACCCGAATAGAGCTAAATCTATGTTACACCAACAGTGAATATCAGTCGTATTGAATAACAACTGCATAGTAATGCTAACTTTCCCAAACAAATGTGAAAAACAAACTAACTTTATACTGTCTACCCCAAGCCCACTGGATTGATCTTTCCTGGTTCTTGATTTCTTTCCTGAGAACTTACATCCTTTTGTCCCAGGTACAATACAAAGCGTGTAGACTCATTCGGTGGTTTGTCTCTCTTTTTGGAGTCCGGGTTCTGAATATAGAATTTGAGGGATGTGTAGGCAGCCAAATCTTGGAGATTGCTAGGAATCCGAATTTGCACACCAGATGTGCCATTGAACTTCACTGGAACTTTAATCTAGAAGCCAAAAGGAACAAACATGTGATACTGGCCACTTCAAGGTTGGCTTTGAAAAATATTGTGGTCCCAGCAGGATTCACTATTTTGACACTAAATATTGCAACTTTTCTTGTTGTCTTCCAAGCCAAGGATACGGAGAAAATCGCAGGGAGTCACAAATGGTGATCACACAACCATGCACACTGTGACTGTGTAGGATTGACTGAACAACAGCACTGAGGACTGCCTCAATTGCTGTCATAAGTTGGCAAGCTCACATGAAATCATTGTTTACAACTGGATCATTTAGTGACAGAATAACAGAGTTGAAAGGGACCTTGGAGGTCTTCTAATCCAACTCCCTGATCAAGCAGGAGACCATTTCAGACAAATTCCAATCTCCTCCTAAAAACCTCCAGTGTTGGAGCACCCACAACATCTGAAGGGAAGTCGTTCCACTGATAAATTTTTCTAAGTATTAGGAAATTTCTCCTTAGGTCTAGGTTGGTTCTCTCCATTCATTTCCATCCATTGCATCTTGTCCTGCCTCTCAGGTGCACTGGAGAATAGCTTGACTCCCTCTTCTTTGTGACAACCCCTGAGATATTGGAACACTGCTATCCTGTCATCCCTAGTCCTTCTTTTCATTAAACTAGACATAACCAATTCCTGCAACGATTGTTTATATGTTTTAGTCTCCAGTCCCCTAATCATCTTTGTTGTTCTTCTCTGCACTCTTTCTAGAATCTAAACATCTTTTTTTTTATCAATAAGCAGGGACTGCCTGTAATTACAAATCCAGCCCTTGACTGACCAGATTGTGTACACAAGTTTTAAGACAAGGTGATCTTCTCTTAAGGACCTAAATTCCAACATATCACTTGGTTTTGAAGTCCCACCCTGGTGGAGAGCAGGATCATCAGACATTGGGTGAACTTTAAGCCTTCTTACCTTACTGACAGCATTCCGGGCCAATGAGATGAGTTGGCGCACTCGCAAGATATTGTCCAAAACAGTTGCATTGTGGCTTCTTCTGTTTTCTAAGCTGGTCAGCTTTTCCAGGAGGACTGGGAGGGTGTTTTCAAGACTTGAGACTGGACAGAAAAATTTTTTTGAGAGGAAACCCAATGGGAACGTAAAAGAGTCTCAGAGGGAGCATGTTATGCATGATAGATTACAATGGAGTTCTAAAAAGAAGTTTCGAATCTTCTATTCAAAATTGCCTTCAATGAGCTCTGATAATTTCATTATTTATTTCAGATGACATTTCAGGGCAAGAGAGGAGAAAGCAAATATAGAAGAGGAGACAGAATCATATGGAATCTGTAGATTTTTTTTTAAAATAAGACTGAAGAAAACCAGAAAGTAAAGAAGATAGAACAATTTGCATCTTTTTTCTTTCAGCATTCTGTCTCAAAAAATAATGCAATGACACAAGAAAATTGGAGGAAAATGAATAAAAGGGAAACAAGAAAAAAAAAAGAATCTAACTGATATTTTGCACCTGACATTTATATCCTACCTTTATTATTTATATATCTAACTCAAGGCACTGAACATAGCTCACTCCCTTTTCCTCACAACAGTTTCCATGACTAAGGCAGGTCAAGAACTTTGTCTCCTGATAATTGACCCAAAGTCACCCAGCCAACTTTTATGCCAAAGGTAGGACTAGAACTTACAATCTCCTGGTGATTGGCCCAAAATATCCAGCTGGCTTTCATACCTAAGGTGGGACTAGAATTCACCATCTCCTACAACAGGGGTCTTCAAAATTGACAGTTTTAAGACTTGCGGACTTCAACTCCCAGAATTCCTCCTCCAGTCATGTTAGCTCAGGAATTCTAAGAGTTGAAATCCGCAAGTCTTAAACTTGCCAAGTTTGAAGACCCTGGTCCTAGAGATTGGCCCAAAGTCAGTCAGCCAGCTTTCATGCCTAAAATGGGACTAGAATTCACAGTCTCCCAGTTTTAGCCTGGTGCCTTAACCACTAGACCAAACTGGCTCTCAAAAAAAATTAAACAACATTTCCTCAAAAGGCATTATATCCAAATCCTCTTCCAAAACATTTATAATAAAAAGAGAAACTCTATACCCACAAATGATCCCACTTTATCCAAAGAAACAGAAAGACTGAAGGAATGGGAATTACCCACCAGTATTCTTGACATCACGGGTAGCTTGATTCAAATCTTCACTTCTTAGATCTCCATACTGTTTTTTCCACTCGTCCACGTTTCTTTTCATGTCATTCAGTTTTCCTTCCATCGCAGCCACTGTCTCGTTGGCTTTTAAGGCTGCGTCTTTGGCCTTCTGGATTTTCTCTGATGCATCGTCTTGCACACGAAAAGAGACAGGGTGCAAAATTAAAAAACAACAGCAACCAAACTCCCAGAATTTAGATGAAAGAAATGTGCAGAGTCAAGAGTGGCTCAAAGCCCACAACAGTTCAGATTCATTTAAACTCAGGAAGAACAAATACAAAAATCACCCAGCATAAAAATTGTTCTCTGTGATTCAGAGAAAATCACTAGCCAGGAGTGAAACTCATTGCATTTCATGCATTAATGTTGTATGAATGTTGTATGTTATTTGACTGGAAAAAGTGCTGGGAAAAATTTATTATTTATTTACTTATTTTAATTTATTTATTAAATTTAAATGCAGCCCATCTCACTATCAAGCGACTCTGGGTGGCTTACAGTACCATAAATAACAAGACAGATAATGAAAAAGTTAAAAATATTATAATAGTTCATCCTTGATCTACAACCATTCATTTAGTGACTGTTTGAAGTTACAACGGCACTGAAAAAAGTGACTTACATCCGTTTTTCACACTTATGACCATTGCCGCATCTACCTGGTCATATGGTTTTCATATAGATGCTTGACAACTTATACTTATGCTCATACTTATGACGGCTGCAGTGTCATGGGGTCAAGTAATTCCCTTTTGCAACTGTCTGAAAAGCAAAGTCAATGGAGAAGCCCAGATTCACCTAACAACCATGTTAATAACTTAACAACTGCAGTGATTCACTTAACAACAGCAGCAAGAGGGGTCATAAAAGGAGACAAAACTTACTAAACAAATGTCTCTCAAAAACTGGTTGAGAAGGTTGCAAATGGCGATCACATGATCCTGGGATCCTGTGACTCTTGTAAATACATGAGAGTTGCCAAGCGTCCAAATTTTCATCGCGTGACCATGGGGATGCCACAACAGTCGTTAAGTGTGAAAACTGCTCATAAGTCAAAGTTTTCAGAGCTGTTGTAACTTTGAAGGGTCAGAAAGTGAATGGCTGTAAGTCATGGACTACCAGTATGGTGGCTTGGGAAATCTCTGAAGTCATTATAAGCATTATAGGCTTACCATGGACCATGTCCAACTTGTTCTTCGTTGAGTTCAGCTGGTTCAGAAGTTGCTCCTTCTTGGTTTGAGTGCCAGCTAACTTGTTTCTGGCTGCCTCCAACGCTCCCTTGACTTGGATTAAAATAAAATAAAAAGTACAGTTATCAAAGTTCAAATCAGGATTTTGGGAAGTAACATTTCAATTAGCAACATTATGAATAGGGCCTGGGGCTACAAATGTTGAGATGGACTAAGACATTCCAGAACTGTGTTCTCCAATGTGGGAATTGGGACAACAAGCTGTGGCCAACTTGCCATGGGACAATTTAACAATTCTATTTAATTATTTAAAATAAATAAAAAGTTATTTTAATTTTTGCAATTCACATTTAATTCTGTCCCTTGCTTTGCATCCTTTCCTTAAAGATTCTATTCTACCATTTCTTTGATATTAGTGTAACTCTTGTCCACAGTGAGTTGTCCTGTGAGTTGGCCATTGTGAGTTGTCTTACAGCAAGTTGGCTGTGGCAATTTGGCATTGGTGAGTTGGCCGTGGCAAGTTGGCCATGGCAAATTCTCACAGACCCCTCTAAACCTTATTAAATTGAACTACTATTACTGCTTTGCCTGTTCCATTGATAGGCAGCTGCAGATTCAACCCAAGAACATCACAAAAGAAAGCGTACACCCACTTTTACCAATTCCAGATGATCTGGAATCAAAATGAAAGAGAAAATTGAAGTATAATAAGAACTGTTTTTAACTGCATTGTTATTCTTGCAACCTTTTGCCTTGTACGAGAAGGCAAGACAAGAAACAATGGATGGAAACTAATCAAGGAGAGAAATGACCCAGTGGTGGGGTTCAAAATTTTTTACTACTGATTCTGTAGACATGGCTTGGTGGGCATGGTGTGGCATGGTGGGCGTGGTGTGGTGGGCGTGGTATGGTGTGGTGGGCGTTGCAGGGGAAGGGTACTGTAAAACCTCTATTCTCACCTCACTCCAGGGAAAGGATACTGCAAAATCTCCATTCCCTCCCTACCCCACAAACCTGCTTTCCAGCTCCGTTCTCCTTTGTAGGGCAACAAAAGAAGACCCAGCCAATCAGCTGGGACTCTGGAGGCAGAGAACAGATAGGGGCAGGGCCAGTCAGAGGTGGTATTCCAAACTACTCAAAATTTCTGCTAATGGTTCTCCAGAACTGGTCAGAACCTGCTGAATACTACCTCTGAAGCAACCTAGAACTAAGGAGAAATTTCCTGACAGTGAGAACAATTAACCATGGAAAGGGTTGCCTGCAAACGTTATGGGTATTCCAACCCTGGAGGCTTTTAAGAAAAGAATGTCTGGAATGATATACAGTCTTCTGCTTTAGCAGGGGGTTGGGATAGAAGACCTCTAAGGTCTCTTCCAACTCTGTTATTCTGATTTTATATCCTGCTTTTCCATTTCCTATAAAACTGTCCCAACTACCTAAACCAACAGAGGTACACACAAAATAACATATATCCTCTTCCTTACCTAGAACAAACACATACTCTATGGCTCAGGTGTTTGTCTGGATCAGTTCTGGACAGGCTGTAATCAGACCGAACTCCAAAACTCCAACCTCCATTGATCCATTAAGCACAATAAACAGCCATCAAGAAGACCAAGGCTTCAGATGATAATGCCGCATGTGATATGCAAGCGTGGTGAATGGGGCTAAGAGTAAAGACCCAGATGAAAAGAAGGGTCTCACGTGTGGTGGCAATGCCCAGAAGTTAAAAAATATTGGATGAGGATGCAAAGATGGCTATGAGAAATTACAGAATACCAATCAGAACTTAAACCGGAAATAATATTTATTAGGAATAATTAAGGGAAAATTTAGCAAGTCTATCCAATACATCATGACACTGGCGGTGAGGATAGCTTTCATACAGGGCTAGAAAAAAGAAAAGATACCATCCGAAAAGTACCTGATACAAAAAATAATGGACTGTGGGGAAATGGATTAATTCACAGCGGAATTAAAAGGCAAGGATGAATCAGACTATTATGTGATTTGGGATAGGTGGAACAAATAGGTAGAATACAGAAATAAGAATTGATGTATAGGTATAAAAGGAAATATGTGTATTATTAATGACACAATGCTGTTTAATGTAAATAGAGATTTGTAATTTTGTTTTTAAAAATAAAATAAATAAACATGAAACAAAAAGAGAGAAGGAGGGTCGAATGGATCAGATTGGATGGAGAAGGTGCTGCTGGTTTCTTGCTCACCTCCGCTGAGCTTCCTTTGCTCTTCCTTCACAGCTTCTTCTAAAGCACTGCTGTCTTTCCTCATCTCTTTTGCTCTGTCTCCAAGGTTATGTCCGAGGACGTTCTGCAAATATAGAAGATAAGTGGTCTCACCTTACCTGCCCAGTAATTCACACAGAACATTCTGAACCCATGGCTTATACAAGAGTTCTAGCCTCCACTGGTTGTCTTCTCTTGGGTGCTCACTCTTCCTCCTCTGGTCTCTACTGTTCATTGGTAGTATGCTGTCAGTTTGCACCGGTTCTAGCGATCCAGTTGCACTGGTCAGGAGTTGGCCCCGCCCGCCCACCCTTTCCTGTCCTATATTTCCTTTGTTTGTAGCTCAGCTGATAGGTGTGGCAGAGCGGATTGCCGTGCCTCAGCTGTTTTACTCACCAGCACCGATGGTAAGTTTTCATGCTTAAAATTGCCCATTTTAAAACGCTCCCCGTGCGCCCACAAAATGCAACCAAGAAGCTTCTTCAGCTCTGACTGGATAATGGAAGGATTTATACTCTTTGCAGACAGCTGGTCATTTGCACTTTCAGCTGGTCACTTTCAGAAGGTCGTTGAGTTAATGATACCTATAGTCTGCAATTTTTCTGGAAATCTGTTCATATTCCCTCACCATTCCAAGGGTGTTCATCCCAAATTGCATAGCTAAAAGTCTATAGACCCTTTGTACACAGTAAAACCTCCAAGTGGATTCGACGACTCTCTAAAAGGACAGAAATGACCAGCTTTCTGCAAGGAATATAATTCCTTCCATTCTCTACCATCTAGCCAGAGTTGAAGAAGCTTCTTGGATGAGAAGTGAAACATCTTCAAAGAAAAAAAAAAGAAAGTCTAATTGCCACCTTTGGGATGAATGTATAGTTCCTTAATCCATTTTTCAACAAGGACTGAGTCTCCATCCTTGACAAGACACCGTTCTTTCAAATATCATTCCCAATTTTGCTAATGCTGAACTGAATTATTTTTGTGTCGTTTATGAAATTAAACCAGTACAATTTGAAGAGAGATGTGCAATTAACTGGACGAAGGAAGTAACAATTGCATAGACATGTTGATTGGCAACCTTTCCCATGTCGTCAAGCAAAAACTGTCAATTCTTCTTTGTCAAGATTGTTTTTCTTTGAATAAGCTGTGCTACTCTAACCATTATCTGCCAAGTATCTGTAAATTATCTAAGGAGAAAGCAGTTCTCTGTGAAAGCCTCACTGCAACAACAAAATTATTACACCAGATAATAGAGGGAAGTTGACTGCCAGCTCTTGGCAGGTGAGCTGGCGTTAGGCCTCTTTCCAATGGAGTTTGCACGACAAACATTCCTACCTTCAAAGCTTCATCAGAAGCATTGATGGCTTTGCTGGCTGCCTCCTCTGCATTCCTCACCGCCTCAATGATGCTGGCATAGGCATTGGAAGCATTGATGGCTCTTTGAATAAAACTATCCTGGTTTGTGCCATGGATAATGCTGTTTTGGAGAACAAAAAGATAGAACTTTTTGTCAACTCATAAAACATTGCTATGCCTGTTTTATTACTTGCCATAAAAGGGGGGGGGGAGCGAAAGTACATTCCAACTCTTATCTTTAAAAGGTTGTAACTAAAATACCAGAGTTTTTGTCTGCAAATATATTTAATTGGTGAATGTGAATGATGACACCCAGCCTGTGAACATGCTCAATGGGAGAATCTGGTTTATGAGACACTCAGGGGGAGGGAGGAAACAGGGTCACAGGGGACCGCAAATTAAGTGTGCCAGAGTTGGCTTCATACAGGGCAGTGCCAGTATATCACCTCTAATCAATCCTTTGAAGTTTTTTGAAGTTTGGCTCGAGAATCATGATTTAATTAGAGTGATTGATGGAATCCTGACACTGTTTTTATCAGAAGTCTCAACTTGGCTCCTGCTGCTAACAGAAGGCCTGAAGTTTCAATAGTGCTGTTACTTTTATTCCCTCACAAGTTCAGTACAGGTAGGCCTTGACTTTCAACTGTACATTTAATGAACATTCGAAGTTACTATGGCGTTGAAAAAAGTAACTTATGACCTTTCACACATACAACCGTTGCAACATTCCCACAGTCACATGATGAAAATTCAGACTGACTCATATTTATGACAGTTGCTGCATCAGGGATCACCATTTGCGACCTGCCCAGGTGTCTTCCGACAATCCAAATCATCAAGGGAAGCTTTATTCACTTAGTGATTCACTTAGCAAGTGCAGTGAACTGCTTAACAACTGGGGAAAGGTCATAAAATGAGACAAAATTCACTTAACCAATGTCTTACCTAGCAACAGAAAATGGGTGCTCAGTTATGACCATAAGTCAAGGACTGCCTACAGAAGGTAGCTTGCAGAAAAGCTGGTCAATTTATGGAGGCTAGAAATCCAGTTTCATGGATGGGTCTTTCCCAAGCTCCATTACCAACAGTGGTGGGAGGCTGCTGGTTCGGACTGGTCCTAGAGAACCGGTAGCTCTGATGATCAGCTGGCCCCGCCCATCCGACCCCACCCTATCCTGTCCTATATTTCCACATTTTTCAGCTCAGCTGATTTGCGCAGCACCGTGGATTCCCGCACCTCACTGTTTTACTTGCCAGGGCTGCTCTAGAAGGTAAGCTGTAGTGCTTGAAATGGGTGTATTTTGAACGTTGTGTGCACGCGCAAAGCACGCTCTCATAGAACCAGTAGTAAACATTTTTTAATCCCACCACTTATTACCAATTCTCTCTTTTCACCACCATGCCCTTGAAGGACTAACCAACCAGGGCTAGGAAAGGATGTGGAAAAACTTGAAATTTCTCTTCCTTGCATCTGCAATAGTATCATCAGAAAGAAGAAACCAGGTCTATAAAAATACAGGAATCCAGGGGTTTTGAAATAGGCTACATCAGTGATGGCTAACCTTTTCGTCGTTGTGTGCCAAAAGTGCGTGCACCCAGAATGCAATGCACACACGGCTCCCTGCACACCATGCGCAGAGAGGGAAGGAATAGGATGGTCCTTCTAAGGATAGAAGCTTCAGTTGCATTTCAACAGCTGGTTAGGAAATGACAACAAACGAAGCAAATTTGAAGCAATTGTTACCTGGAGAGATTTCGTGCCAGTTCATCTAGAAGCTTTGCATGTTCTTCTGCCAACTCCACCTTCTGGATCTTGTTGCTTGCCAACGTGTACTCCTTCGCCTTCTCGGACAGAGGGTATCTGGCTCCATCTAGCTGAGCTAGTAGCTTCTCAGATTCCTGTAATACAAGAGAAGCATTGGCCACCATTCAGAAGACCTGCTTTGCCGTCCCTTTTCTTTCTGACTGAAGGGCCCTCTACGAAGAATTGGAGCTATGAAGAATATCCAAATACCTGAGGCCTCCTATAATAATCACCTCAGCCAGTGTTTCCCAATCTTAACAACTCAAAGGTATGTGGATTTCAACTCCCAGAATCCCCCAGCCAGCCATGCTTGTTGACTTCAGCTTCCAGAATTCTCCAGCCAGCCATGTTTGTTTGCTTCAGCTCCCAGAATCCCCCAGTCAGCCAAGCTTGTGGACTACAGCTCCCAGAATTCTTTAGCCAGCTATGCTGCCCAATGAAATCTGGGAGATCTTAAAGTTATCAAGGCTGAGATACACTGGTCTGTCCCAAGCAATATTTTGAAACACTACCTCAGGATCATAAAGGTCAACACACTTCCTCTTCCTCCCTAACCTTACAAGCGTTTTCCTGTGTACAGAGAATCCTTGACTTACAACAGTTTGTTTAGTAACAGTTAAAAGTTACATCGGTACTGAAAAAAGTGACTTATGACCATTTTTCACACTTACGACCATTGTGACATCCTCATAGTCATGTGATCAAAAGCCAGAGGCTTGACAACTGACTCTTATTTATGACGGTTGCAATGTCCTAGGGTCACTGTATCCCCTTTTGCGACCTTCTGACAAGCAAAGTCACTCCAGGAGTGATTCACTTAACAAATGTGGCAAGAATAGTCGTAAAATGGGACAAAACTCACTTAACAAATTTCTCACTTAGCAACATAAATTTTGGGCTCAATTGTGGTTGTACGTTGAGGACCACCTCTAGTATTCATGAAACAGTTACAGATAGTCCTCGACTTATAACCACAATTGAGACCAAAATTTAGCTTGTTAAATGAGACATCTCTTAAGAGAGTTATGCCCCATTTTACGGCCTTTCTCGCCATAGTTGTCAAGTGAATCATTGTAGTTGTTAAGTTAATAACACAGATGTTAAGTGAACCTGGCTTCCCCATTGACTTTGCTTGTCAGAAGGCGGCAAAAGCTGTTCACGTGATCCCAGGAATCTGCAACTGGTCATAAATATAAGTTAGTTGCCCAGCATCCGAATTTTGATCACCTGACCACGGGGATTAACACATTTTAACAGATTAACAGAGTTGGAAGGGACCTTGCAGGTCATGTAGTCCAACTCCCCCGCTTGCCCAAGCAGGACACTCTACACCCATGATGGCAAACCTGTGGCACGCATGCCACAGGTGGCACGCAGAGCCATTTGTGTGGGCACATGAGCCTCAGCCAAACTTACCTGCACTGCACATGCGAACGCCTCCTAGCTGATTTTCAGCCCATTTGAGGCCATTTTTGCCCTACCATAGTCTTGAAGGAAGTCTCTGCAGCCTTGGGAGGCCGAAAAACGGGCCGGTTTCGTCACTTCGAAATGTTTTTCAGCCTCCCAAGGCTTCAGATGCTTCCCCCGAGCCTCCAGAAGGGCGAAAACGGCCTCAAAAGGGTCAAAAATCAGCTGGGATGCACAGTGGGGGCGAGGCACATTGCATTGTGAGTGCCAGCACACGCGCACTTTATGCATACCAAAACAAAAAGATTCGCCATCACTGCTCTACACCATTTTTGACAGATGACAGTCCAGTCTCTTCTTAAAAGCCTCCAGTGATGAAGCTCCCACAACTTCTGAAGGCAACTTCTGTTCCATTGGTTGACTGCTCTCACTGTCAGAAAATTTGGATGTTGCAACAGTTGTGTGAAAAATGATCAAAAGTCACTTTTTTCCAATGCTGTTGTAACTTTGAACAGTCACTAAACAAACTATTGTAAGTCAAGGACTAATGGTATTGTGAAGATCACAACCTTTTGTTATTTCTTACATTCCTGCCTCCCAGGTTCCTAGAGCTATACATATAATTTATCTTCCCTAGAGAAGCACAATGTTTACATCACTTACCTCTTTCGCATTTATAACCATCTGCAGAAATTCAGAGATCTTCCCCAAGGAGCCTTTAGCCATACTCAAAGTAGTCTGGGTTGTGTCATACTGTTTCTCAATTTCCCTGATCTTTTGCTGTTAAATAAAAAGACAGTATTTGGAAGAATAAATTAAATACTAATGCTGTGTTGGCAAACCTATGGCACGCGTGCCACAAGTGCCACGCAGAGCCATTTGTGCTGGCATGCGAGCCACAGGCAAACTTACCTCACTGTGCATGTGTGCACCTCATAGCTGATTTTTTTTTTCAGTTGGTTTGAGGCCTTTTTTGGCCTCCCAGAGGCTTGGAAAAAGCCTCTGCAAGCCTCTGCAGGGCTTCTCAGGATGAATTATAGGCCCGCTCTGTCACTTTCAGTATTACAGGAAGTGACAAAACGGGCCTATAATTCATCCTGAGAAACCTTGCAGAGGCTTTTTCCAAGCCTCTGGGAGGCCGAAAAAGTCTTCAAACCACCTGAAAAATCAACTGTGAGGTGCAGTGCAGATAAGGGGGTGGCGGGGGGGAGATTGCACATGCATGCGCAGGGTCTTGGGGAGGGGGCATGCACATGGCATTCTGGGTGCTGGCATGCAAATGTAGGCATGCTGGTGTGCGTGCAATTTTTGGCACAGAAGCCCCCAAAGGTTAGCCACCACTGTACTTATGCATAATGTGCAAAAGCTGATCATAAAAGTCCAGGACACTCTGCTCCTCGTCCATATATACCCCCCAAATTTCTTTGTTACATTATGTGTTTTTGTTATTTAGCTCTTTTTCCTCATTTTTAAAAGAATTTTCTATATTCACCTGCAGAAAGATTCTTCTATTGTTCTGATTCTTCGACTTACAACCATTCATTTAGTCACCATTCAAAGTTACAACGGCACTGAGAAAAGGGACTTATGATTGTTTTTCACACTAATGACCACTGCAGCATTCCCATGGTTACGTGATCAAGCTTCGGACACTTGGCAATTTTATGATGGTTGCATGTCTCAGGGTCACATGATCCTCTTTTGTGACCTTCAGACAAGCAAGGTCAGTGGGGAAGCCAGATTTACTTAACAGCTATGTTACTGATTTAACAACTGCAGTGATTCACTTAACAAAGCTGACAAGAAACAACTTCTTGTTTAGCAACAGAAATTTGGGGTTCATTTGTCCAATCATGTAACTATGGGGGTGCTGCAATGGTCCTAAGTGTGAAAAACAATCATAAGTCACTTTTCTCAGTGCTGTTGTAACTTTGAATGGTCGCTAAACAAATGGTTGTAAGTCAAGGACTACCTGTCTTCCCAAAATTCCTTGGGGCATAGTAGTTCAGTCTCAGCCGAAAATCTTAGTGTCAGAATTCCAACAATCGCCCTAATTAAATCATGAGCCTCGAGCCAAACTTAAAAAATCTTCAAAGGATTTATTAGGAACGATATGCTGGCATGATCTGTATGAAGCCGACTCTGAGATACGTAGTTTACAGTCACTTACGACCCTGTTTCCCCCCACCACCACCTCTCTGGGTGTATCATAATTCAGATTCTCCTACAAAACACATTCATGGGCTTGGTGTCATCAATCACACTCTCCAATAGAGGATTTTTGAGCCCAGAATACCCAGCTGCCTCAGTTACAATCTTTGTGGGATAAGCTTGGAATGTGCTTCTAANTCTCCAATAGAGGATTTTTGAGCCCAGAATACCCAGCTGCCTCAGTTACAATCTTTGTGGGATAAGCTTGGAATGTGCTTCTAAGTTTATTTGCTGTATGCAAAAGGGTTCCCCCCCCCCTTTTGGTAGGGCAACTTGGAAACTGGCATAGGAATGTTTAGTTGACACTCAGTTTTTACCTGGGTTTCCTCTAAGTGATTACGGTTCAGGCTGTTGAGATCTTCTGTCTGTCGGGTTTTATTTACTGCTTCATTTAGGGCATCTCGTAGGTCCATCAAATCTGAATTGTACTGATCCAGCTGGTCACTGATTTGATTGACCAGTTGTTGGTTGCCCTCCAACTTGCTGAAGAGCTCATTCCTCACGCGGTTCAGCACTGTGAGAAAGTAAGAAAACTTTAAAAGATTAGCGATGAATATCAAGAGTTCCATGATGGTGAGGTAAAATTCCCTCAATTCCAGAAGAGCAGTGTCTCCAAAATGGCAGCTTCAAGAGTTCTGGACTTCAATTCCCAGGATGCCCCAGCCAGACATATCTTAAAGTTGCCAAGTTTGGAGACCCTTGCAAAAGAGAGAAAAGGAAGACACGTTGTGAATATTTTGAATTTAAGAATCCAGTCTCCTTTCACTGAAGCCTCATTTCTCAAATATCAATAAACTGGATTCCAGAATATCTTAGTAAATAGTAAATCCTTGGGAATGACTCCCTCACACAGCCCATTTGCTTTCTCTTGTCATACTCACAATTCTGTGTTTCATCACGTTCCTCAACAGCAATGGCGCTCTGGAAACTAAAATCCATGGCTTTCATGTGCCTCAACATTGCACCAACCTCAGCTATCTTCTGACGAAACTCTTCCGCGGAGGTGGAGCTAGCATTGGCTGTGGTAAAAGTGTTCATCTGATGTATGAGATCTGTATAAAAAGCCACAACAATTGACATGCTTGATTTAGGACATATCTCTGCACATATAGCTCTCGATTTGATTGTTCTGATCTAGGCTTCACAAAAATCATGAACCAGACTCCTCGTCCCAACAAAATTCCTTTTATTTAGGCTAATATGAATCCTCTCATTCACATCTGACAAAATCCCGGCAAATAGTCTTTCAAGAGAGATTTACAATCACAGACCTTATCAAGGTTGGAGAGTTGCCAGGCCTATAGCTTCCAAGTGCAACCTGTAGCAGAAAATACTTGGCAAGAAGTCAAGAACAAATCTTCACCCTAATTAAATAAACTAATTGTCTCCTGCAAACACTGCTCCCCTCTTGCTCCTCTTTATTCCCTATGGGAGGGGCCAATTACCCTCCACCTGTGCCTTTACTCTCAAGTTGACCCTTGTTCCTTAACTGTTCCCTTCCCCTGGCAGCTCTGCACAGGCGCACATCGGGAACAGGCTCCAGCTATTCTTCTGTCTCACTGATCTCCGACTCTGAAGGCATCTGATAACTGTTGGATGGCCCTGGCCCCATTTCTGCCTCTGGCACAGAGCACTCATCAGAACCCTCCGCAGACTCCAGGACTGGCCCATGTTCCTTCCCAACCTCCTCACTGTCCAAGTCTGCCGTTAGCTCCACTGGCTGCTGGCAGGCCACAACATTGACGTAGCAGATAACCAAGCTGAGCTCGAAGGAGGGTCAAATACATCATAAATTATGAGTCCCTGTGTGCACGCAAGGGATCTAAGTCCAGCCCATTATGAGTGCCTTTCTTATCTCTCGCTCATTTCCCTTGACCATTAGTTGACCAGATTCTAGTAGAGAACTCAAGCTTGCAATAAATCTTTACAATCATTTGAACTGCCTGAATCTCCTGATTTCCCCAGCATAAGATACTTGATTTCCCTTTAAAAGAAAGCCATTTCTCTCAGGATTCCAAAACATTAATCGGATTCAGCATTCAGAACCACCAACCAATTAGCAAAATAATACCCTGCTGACTCTCATCCCATGGAAGTCTTTGATATCATTTTATTTGTTTTTGCAAAACATTATTTCACTTTTTTACATTCACCAGGATGTGCGATCATGCTAGTTTCATGACAGAAACCATACCTACATTTGTAACCTGTGCACAAGGTATATCCATCACACCAATGTTTCCAATGCACACTCAAGCTCGCAAATATTTTCTATCTTTCAGCGGTTGCTAACAAAATGCCTTTCAAATAAGAGAAATAATTAGAGTACAAAAGAACCCTCGGACTGGAACTCTCTTCTGCTTTCTGATTTTCCATGATTTACATATAGTCCTTAACTTATGACCACAACAGAGCTCAACATTTCTGTTGCTAAGCAAGACAGTTGTTCAGTGAGTTTTGCCCCCTTTTACGACCTTTCTTGCCACAGCTGTTAAGGGAATCACTGCGGTTGTTAAATTAGTAACACGGTTGTTAAGTGAATCTGGTTTCCCCCTCGCTTTTCAGAAGATCACAAAAGGTGGACACACAACCCTGGGACAGCGCAACCATCATAAATACGAATCAGTTGCCAAGCATCGAAATTTGATCATGTGACCCTGGAGGATGCTGCAATGGTTGTGTGAAAAATGGTCATAAGTCAGTTTTTTTCAGTGCTGTTGTAACTTTGAACTGTCACTAAATGAATTGTTGTAAGTCAAGGGCTAACTGGGATGAGGTGATCCTTTGCTAAAGAATCAACATGATTGTGGTCGTGTTCCTGGGATTATCTGTACATGAGTCCTTTCAACAACAGCTGTTTATGAAAAAATGAGTCTTACATAGATACAATCAGCATAAATTTCATACAAACCTTGTACACTACACACTTGGAATTTAAGCATCACTCTTGGATCATTTGCTGGGTTTTTTTTAATTGGAATTGGTCACTTCTCAAGTAGCACTTTTTGAAAGCAGGAAAATATATAGAATTCTGCCTTACCATTAATTTTATTCTGAATTTTTGTGATGTTCAGAACAGAGCTCTCTGCTTGCTGATAGGTCTCCTGGGTAACATCCATCAGATGGTTTGCTTTTCTGTGGGTCATTGTTGCCTAAAAACAACACTGTCAGTTTAGAGAACACTGAAAGGTATGGGACAGGCCAACAATTTACAACAATCAGGAAGTTTGCTTAAAGACAGTTGTGAGTTCAGCTTAATTTCTTTTTAAATATTAATTTAAAATCACATTGTCCCACAAATATGTATAATAAAGTAATATTTTTTAAAAAGGTTTTGGGTCATTGCTGATGGACCACATAATAGTCTTTAGATTCCTGGTGGAATCCAAAGGAAAATGGTTAAAAATGTTAAGCAACCAAAGCTGTCTGAACCTGCCATGTTCTCTTTTCTCAGTTGTTTGGGTACAATCATTTCCCTTTTGCCTAATATTAAGAGCAGTTTTGACAATGAAATTAATTACTTAAGGAGGTGGAGAGCCAACCACCAAGAGACTATGAGTTCTATTCAGGGGTGGGCTTCAAAAATTTCAGCAAAGGATTCTCTGCCCAGTTGATGGGTGGGTGTGGCCATGGTATGCTTGGTGTAGTTGATCTCCTGCACCACGGGGGGGGGGGTTGCCCTCCCTGGGCCCTGGAGGCTTTTGTCAAGCCTCAGGGAGGGCGAAAACGGCCTCCCCAGGTCCCAAAGGGTCTCTGGAAGCTGGAAATGTGGCCATTCCGGCCTTCCTGAACTTCCTATAGGCCCATTTTATTATTTATTGTGTGTGTGTTGTTGTGTTTATTTATTTATTTGTCAAGCGATTATAAGACACCAGGTATAAGTATAAACATAGTTATGAATACATGAAATGGATTCCTATAAGGAAAATAAAAAGAAACAATAGGACAGGGATGGTAGCCATGTTGGTGCGCTTATGCATGCCCCCTACAGACCTCTTAGGAAAGGGGTGAGGTCAATAGTAGACAGTCTAAGGTTGAAGTTTTTGGGGTTTGGCGAAGAAATCAGAGAGAGACAGAGAAATCCGACAGAGTCGGTAGAGTATTACAGACATCGACCACTCTTGTTGCTTGTTGTTGTTGAAAGCTGTTTGGGTGGCCTTGGGCCACACTCTCTCAGCCTGACCCAACTCAAAGGGTGATTGTTGTGGGGAGAATAGGAAGAAGTATTTCATAAGATCACTACTGCGAGTTAACTAATAAAAGCAATAAAGGTGGGATAAAACTCAAACAAATAAGGATTTCTCCTTCCAGAAAAAGAGAAATAAGTGGAGGGATGCAAGATTTTACAACTCATTGCTTGACTATGCTTAAATAATAATAACCAGGTAGCTTTATCTTCCCCCATGATAAAATTCAGATGTGATTACATCTGGTACATGAAAAAGGATATTCCTGGCTATTTTCACATGTAGGTGTAAAAATTAAGCATTGACTTCTGAAACTAAAAGAGAAAGATCTCTTTTAAAGATAGAACCTTGTCCCAAGCAAAGTTAATCTTGTCCAGACAGTTCTGGTCACCACAGACAAAAATCCAGTTTTGGTCACCATATTACAAAAAAAGACTTTGGAAAAAGTGCAAAGAAGAGCAACTTAGATGATTGAAGACCTCAAAACTAAAACAAATGAAGAATGAGGTTTGGGTAGTCTCGAGAAAAAAAGGACTAGGTGGGACATGATCGGAGTATTCCAGTATTTGAAGGGCTGCCATAAAGAGGAGGGGGAGTCAATTTATTTTCAAAAGCACCAGAGGGCAAGGAAAAGAGACAATGGATGGAAACTAAAGGAGAGAAGCAACCTGGAATTAAGGAGAAACTTCCTAACAGTGAGGATATTTAACCAGTGGAATAGCTCGCCTCCAGAAATTGTGGGTGCTCCATCACTGGAGGTTTTAAGAAGAGATTGGAGAATCACTTGTCCGAAATGATACAGGGCCTCCTGCTTAAGCAGTGGGCTAGATTAGAAGACCTCCAAGGTCCCTTCCAGCTCTATTCTGATTCTGACTCAGATCACTTTACAAAAGCACCTTGTTGTACATTGTACCAGCTGTAATACAGGTTGTCCTCGACTTACGACCACAACTGAGCCCAACATTTCTGTTGATAATTGAGGCAGTTGTTCAGTGAACATTGCCCCATTTTACGATCTTTCTTGTTGCCATTATTAAGTGAATCACTGCAGTAGTTAAGTTAGTAACACGGTAAAAATTAATTGGGTTTCCCAACATTGACCTTGCTTGTCAGAAAGTTGCTAAAGGGGAACACACAACTCCAGGACACTGCAATCATTGTAAATATGAACCAATTGCCCAGTGTCCGAATGTTGATCACGTGACCGTAGGAGGGTTGGGAGTGCTTGCAGCAGTCTGAAGTGTGATAACAGATAATCTCCTGCTTGGGCGGGGGGTTGGACTAGATGACCTACAAGGTCCCTTCCAAGAGTTGGAAGGGACCTTGTAGGTCATCTAGTCCAACCCCCCGCCCAAGCAGGAGACCCTACACCATTTCTGACAGATGGGAGTCCAATCTGTTCTTGAAGATCTCAACTGATGGCGCTCTCACAACTTCCGAGGGCAATTTCTGTTCCATGGGTTAACTGTTCTCCCTGTCAGAAAGTTTCTCCTTATTTTCAGGTTGAATCTCTCCTTGTTCAGTTTCCATCCATTATTCCTTGTCTGGCCTTCGGGTGCTTCAGAATATAGTTTGACACCCCCCCCCTCTCTGTGGCAGCCCCTCAAGTATTGGAACACTGCTATCCTGTCTCCCCTGGTCCTTCTCTTCACTAGACTAACCAGGCCCAGTTCCTGCAATGGTAAAAAAAAAAAAAGAAAAACGATCCTATGTGCCTTTTTTCATATAGATCCTACGGTCCTATGTGAAAAACAGTCTATGTGCTGTTGTAGATTCCAAATGGTCACTAAGCGAACTGTTCTATGTTGAGGATTACCTGTGCAAATATGGAAAGGGAAAAGGGAAAAAAATAATGGCTGCACCTTGTGCTGAAGTGCATTCAGATCCTGAACAAAATCTGTGTTCTCCTCTTCCAGTTCATCGGCATGTTGCCTCACCCTGTAGAGAGACCTCTGGTACTCACGCACTTGGTTCTGCGAGGAAAGAAACAAATGCAAGGTAAACCTAGAACCTCTGGATCTTTGCAGAACGATTGGAAGAGGAACAAATAACTGGGAAACCTTCACATACGGTCATGGCTTGCATGGAGCCGTTGATGCTGTGCAGGCGGGCCCAGGCAATTGAGGTGGTGTTGAGACTTGTCAGCTGATGTTCCAGGGCGGGGAAGTCACTTTCAATCTTCTGGAGATCTTCTAACAAGAGCAGCACACAGCTGTCACAAGCTGTTAATGAGAGAGGAAAGAAATCTGTAGGACGTGTCGATGGAGAGCCTCAACCAACCAGGTCATGGTTATCCCAAAGGTGCCATTCCAAAAGACAACTGGACTCTTTTGATTTTTTACCGCCCGTGAAATCATTTTGATTCTCATCCAGGAAGCTTCTTCACTTCTAACTGACGGGTGGAGAATGGAAGGGTTTATGTTCTTGAAAGAGCTATTGACCAACAAATTCAAGCACGGTTACAGGATTGGGTATGTCTAGTCTAATCTAATCTTGTGACTGTATGACTGTATCTTTGTCACTTGTATCCTTACAATTTATATGGACTGTTTCCCAGTATGATTTGATTGCTTATTGTACCCTATGACTATCATTAAGATTCTTGACTCTTGATGAATGTATCTTTTCTTTTATGTACACTGAGAGCATTTGCACCAAGACAAATTCCTTGTGTGTCCAATCACACTTGGCCAATAAAAGAATTCTATTCTAAGAAAAAGCAGGACATGATTGGAAGAAATAATAAGACAAAGAATTAAATTAAGACCTGAATTGTTTTTATTAGGTATAATAGGATCAAAAGTTAGTAGGAACATCCAATATATCATAGTAACCACTGCCAGAATCTCATCTGCACAAAATTGGAAGCAGGATACTATCCCCTCTGAGACAGTAATAATAAAGGAGATCCTCGAATGCGCTGAAATGAACAGACTAACGATGATATTAAAAGAGAAAGAAGAGAAAGAGTATTATAAGATATGGAATATTTGGTGTGAATAGTTAGAAAGAAGGCACAAAGGCATCAATCAAGATCAAAAATGAGAAAGTATTAATTAATGATGTATACAGGTGAAACTCAAAAAATTAGAATATCGTGCAAAAGTTCATTTATTTCAGTAATGCAACTTAAAAGGTGAACCTAATATATGAGATAGACTCATTACATGGAAAGCAAGATAGTTCAAGCCATGATTTGTCATAATTGAGCTGATTATGGCTTACAGCTCATGAAAACCCCAAATCCACAATCTCAGAAAATTTGAATATGTATATAGATGTTAATAGTTTTATAAGTTAGATAGAGAAATAAGAATATAAGTGAATAAGAATGGAGAAGTAATTGATATAATTTGAGACTTTATCTATTCGTGTTAACACTGTTTATGGGATTGTTGTAAAAAGTGGAAATTGTTTTTTTTTAATGTTGAAATGTTGAATAAATAAATTTATTAAAAAAGAAAAAGAAAAAAGAAAAGCAGGACTAGGGGAGGAAGGAGGAGCAGTGTTCCAATATTTTTATGGGGCTCCTACAAAGTCAAGGGGGCAGTCTATTTTCCAAAACATCAGAAGGCAAGACAAAGAACAATGGATGGGAACTAATGAAGGAGAGAAGCAACCTGGAACTGAGGAGAAATTTCCTGATTGTGAGAATGATCAACCAATGGAACATCTTCCTTCAGATGCTGTGGGTATTCAATCACTGGAGGCTTTCAAAAAGAGATGGGGCAACCATTTATTCTGGAGCCCCTCAAATAGTGAGTCTCCTGCTGGAGCAGGGGGTTGGACTAGAAGACCTCTAAGGTCCCTTTCAACCCTATTATTCTGTTCTTTGTTCTAACTATCAGAGTGCTAATGACCAGATGACTGCAAAGAATATAAATCCTTCCATTCGCCACCTGTCAGTTAGAACTGAAGAAGCTTCTTGGATGAGAATCGAAACGTTTTCAGTGATGTTACCTAGTTGCATTTATCATCATGCACTGATGAGGTTACCGAGTTGGGTAATGAAACATCTTCAAGAAAAAAAACAACCAGAGAGCACCCCTCAAATAAGATTCTATTATTAACACATGGAGGTGAACAATTTATCTACATTTATCTAATCATTTTGACAACCCTTTTCTCAAACCCACTCAGCACATGGACCGTAGTGAAAACCTTACAAGCTACATGCAGGATTTCTGAGTTTGGTTAATAGGACAGATAGAAGTTCCTGCAATTGACTTTAAGCCAATATGGAGAATTAAAAGAAAGACCCCAAAACAGACATAGCTGGGACCAAGATACTGAAAAAGAAGCTAACCTTCACATCTCATGTTGTCTGGACCATCTACCACAGGGATCTCATGCTTCTTTATGCAGGTGTCACATTGCTTTCCTGTCAAGCCATTGGTACAGGTGCATTCACCTGTGCGGGGGTTGCAGGAGCCTCCTTTACACTGGCATTCTGTTGAGAGAACATCGAAGGACAAAGATTTACAAGCAGGATTTCTTTCAGTCCACATTTACTGTGGACTAGAATTATTATAAGTGCTATGTCCTTAGAGCTTGAAGCATGGTTAGAGACCCCACACACCCACTTCACGGTCTGTTTCTGTTGCTCCCCCCCGGGAGGAAATTTCAAAGTATTTCTAGCAGGGCTATCAGATTCTGTAACATCTTTGTTCTCTATGCCCTCCACCTGGTAAACTTGTAAGATTCGTTCTTCTTGTCATGTACATGTATACATCCGGATTAGACTGAGTTGTTTCTCCGTGTCATATAATATATGTGGGTATATGGGTATATACATCTTTCTTTCCTTCTTTCTTTCTTTCTCTCTCTCTTCCTTCATTTTTTCCTTCCTTCTTTTTCTTTCTTTCTTTCCTTCCTTCCTCCCTTCCTTCCTCCCTCTCTCTCTCTCGGTCATGTTTATGTAGTGTATATTGGAGGTGGGGACTCTTTGAGAACTGTATGCAACAACATTTAATTTTAATACATGCCGATTAGTGTACATTCAATAAAGTTATTCTTATGTCTTATCTTATATCTTATCTCCATGCATCATAGGAGATTCAACACTCACAACAATGTGAAAATGACACCAGATAGAATTATCACTCTCCACAAGATCACCGTTTTGATTAAAGAAAAGAATAGAAGTACTTTTGTTGCAACATGGAGATCGCTTCTGGGCTTGAGGTGGAAAAAAAATGAAACGTTGACTTTAGGTTTTACTGATCAGATTAATTTGTTTTTTATAGAAATGGCAAGTTTATATTATTACGGAAAAGTAAAAAGTTGTGGTTCGACGTTAATGCTTTATTTTAATGCCACAGAAGAAGTCAGAAGTCGATGCTTTTTTCCCCCTTCTCCCCCGTACCCCATCATTTCTCTTTCCCTTTCTCCCCCTCCCCCCAAAACTATGTCTTCCTATTTGCTTTTCTATTTGGTATTTTATTCTATAATAAAATGTTTAAAGAGTTAAGAAAAAGTATGTGTCATACCCCCTTCGAAGACTAAATCTGAGGGAGAGAGGGAAAATGGCTCCATTGGATGTGGAGGAAACTGGGGAAGGACAAAGTCAGGCTGGGCAGAGCAAGGGAGAGGTAGAACAAGGGAGAGGGGTTCAGATGGAGACTAAGGTCCACCCCCTCTTCATCCTAAGGCATGCAGGGAAGAATGCAGAAGAGAACAATGTGGAAGGAAGGAAAGGGCCCCAATTCCCTTCACAAGGCACACCCGGGGATGGAGTTTGAAGGAGAGGCAGTTGGGAGGGGTGTTTGCCGGGAACAAACACTGAATTCATCTAGTGTAGTGAGTTTGAGCCAGCATTCCTGACTTTCCTCATGTCTTTGTGAATTATTGCCATGCTTCTGTGTGCTTATCTGCCTTGTCGGAATTATTGGACTCATTATCTTGCCCTGCTGGAGTGATTAATTGCAGTCATTCTGCTTACAGAGTTTGGTCTGAAGTATCTTCAGCCAGAAGCTGTTGCAGGTTCATGGGAGAGCTTTCCTCTAGTCTGGAGAGCGACCAGGACATTGGGAGGGCCAAGTTGGAGCAAATAAAGGGACTCATTCCTATTTTCTGGCTGAGTTGCCTTTATGCCATGGCCCGGTCATCAAAGTATGGCTTGGGAGGGGGGTTTTAGGTTTGGGAGGGGGGTGGAATCTGAGTTTTCTATTAGCAAGGCCTAAACATGAGGAAAGGAACTCACTCGAGCAGCCATCTGAACTGAGCCCCCAGTATCCAGGGGAGCACTGCTGACAACGAGAACCACTGACGCCGGGACCACAATCACACTGGCCATTCTGGGCATGACAATTGGGGCTCACCGATCCAATGTCACAGTCGCACCTCTGGCAGCCCAAGCAGGTTTCGTAGCCATAATACCCTTCCTAAAAAGGAGAAGAAGAAAAAAAAAAGGGTGGGGTGGGTGGGTTGCATCCGGATTGTTAATAGTTAAAACAGTGGTTTACAGGAGTGGTGCGGTGGCCTAGAGGTGGAGCTCTCGCCTCATAATCAGGAGGCTGTGAGTTTGATCCTAGGTAGAGACAGATATTCCTTTCTCTGGGCACAATGAGAATATATCTATTGAAATAAACTCCACATTGGCGACAGGAAGGGCATCCCGCCAATAAACAGTCTGTTAGCTCAATTCAGTTGCCCAGCCTCCATCCCGCAAGGGATTATGGTATTGTTGAAAGAGGATGATGATAACAGTGGTTTACAGAACTGCTCTGTACTCAAATAAGGGCAGTAAATTATTCTGAAGAATCTCTCCAGGCAAATGGAATGAAGGAAAGAAAGATGGCACCTATTAACACAGGTTCTTTTGACTGTCTCTATTTGGACATTGAACTCTAGATCAGGGTTGTCCAACCTTAGCAACTTTAAGGTCTGCAGAATTCCCCAGTGAATTATGCTGGCTGGGGAATGGGGATACACCTCATAGATGCAGTGCAGAGAATTTAAGGATCAGGGAATCATCGGTCGATTTTACCTGACAGCGATCGCAGTGCTGACCTGTCACCCCAGGCTTACACCGACACTGGCCAGTTTTAGGGTCACACGAGCCAGTCCCACAGGGAAGACAGCTGCATTCTGCAAGGAGAGAAAGGCTTTAAAAAGATTTCATGAATTCTATGTCAGGGCTCCGACAATCCACCTCCATTCAAAACATGAGTCTCTAGACTCATCTCTCAAGAGTTTCTTTTTTTTAAATCATTTATTAGGAATGAACAATGCCAGCTAACTCTGAGACACATCACTGACCCTGGTCTTCCCTCACCCCCCCTGGATGTATATTCTCCAATGGGACACCTCCATAGCCAAGAGTCATCAATCATGCTCTCCAGTAATAATCTTGCGTGCCAGAAGCTTCGGACACCTAACAATTATCTAAGGTATGCATTGCTGCCCCCACTCCTTTTCTGCTGACAATTCTAAAAGACCAGAGGAATATTTTTGAGTTGACATTCTATTTCTGCTGGCCAACTGCCAAGTGTTCAATCCTACCAGGCTCAAGGTTGACTCAGCCTTCCGTCCTTCCGAGGTGGGTAAAATGAGGACCCAGATTATTGGGGGGGGGGGGNGGGTAAAATGAGGACCCAGATTATTGGGGGGGGGGGCAGTAGGCTGACTCTGTAAACCTCTTAGAGAGGGCTGTAAAAGCACTATGAAGTGGTATACAAGTCTAAGTGCTATTTCTATTTCTAACCAAATACATAAAATTTGACCAATATATTTACACCTTAGCTTCAGCAACACAGGTAATCCTCGACTTATGACCACAACTGAGCCCAAATTTAGCTGTTAAGTGAGTTTTGCCCCATTTTTTGCTACTGTTGTTCAATGAAATACTGCACCTGTTAAGCGAATTGTGTGGTCAATAAACAAATCTGGCTTCCTTCATTGATTTGCTTGTTGGAAGCTAGCTGGAAAGGTCACCAATGATGTTCACATGACCCGGGACAGTGCAACTGTCATAAATGCCTGCCAGTTGCCAAACGCCTGAATTTTGATCACATGACCATAGGGATGCAGCAATTAAGTATGAAAAAATGATCATAAATCCCTTTTTTCAGTGGCGTTGTAACTCCAAATGAATAGTTGTAAGTCAAGGACTACTTGCATTTTCGACTGAGAAAAATCAGAAGATTTAGACTGGGGAAACTGAAATAATGTTTAGTGTTTTTGTCCTTTTTATTCAACTATCTTGAATAAAAAGGGCAAAACTATCTGGATATAAATGTAAGCAATATATAAAGACTATTAGACTTCACCTGTGAGACTAGCATTTCAATTTTTTTTAAAAGAAACACATCATTGTGTGCGAATGCACCAAGGAAAGAGACTGGCTGTAAACCTACCGGTGCAGTTCTTTGCTACGACTGCATCACCGTAAAATCCAGCCGCGCACACTTCGCATCGGGGCCCAGCCGTGTTGTACATGCACCCTGTGCAGACCCCTGTCAATGTGTTACAGTCACTGAAGAGCATGTTGGGATCAGCATTCCCACTACAGTCACAGGGCTGGCAGGAGCTGCCAATCACGAGAGGGTTTCCATAGTAACCTGGAGCACATCTTTGGAAGAGAGAAGAAGGTCTTACAGAGTTGCAATGTAAAGTCCTCCACCGGTGGGCCTGATTCCATCAGTGGAGAACTGAGCAGCCGCATCCTGCCATACATGGATTGGATCTGAAGCAAACCAAGTTGGAAGAGCTGAAATTCACGTTAAATACAATACCGTTCACATGAAAATCCGGCATAACCAGGCTTGCAAAGACACTGCGTGGTGGAGCCTTTGTAGATGCACCCTGTGGCAAAGCTAAGACAAAAATGGGGGGAAAGAGGAGGAAAGAGCTATTAAAGTTGGCCCCAAATAAAGCTACTGTCAAGATTGAAACGCTTTACTTCTTCTGAGCCACTTCTATGCCTTTCATCTTGTCATTCAAGCGAGAGGACGGAGGGGGGAGAATGGAATGCTAAGCTTTCATCTACGGACCATGAAAGCCAAGGTCACTGCTGCAGGCATTAGACATAGACACTGACTTTTCCCATAACAAAAGGAAGTCTTACAATTGGACAATGTGAACACCCAGGGGTGGAGAGAAAGGGGATCTATTGTTTAACTAAGTACGCTTTTGCGTGGGAAAACCAGAGCTGGCTTTTGTTTCTGCAGTTCCGAGATGGTGCATCCAATAAAGTTATCCTTTGGGGGATTCAAATACCCCAAGAGTGTCTACTTCTTTCAGGTTCACTAGTCGGACCGTTGACAGCTATGTCATAATTACATGGGAGTCCCTATAATTCTTATGGAATTAGCAAACTGGAGTAAATTCAGGTAGTTCTCAACTTATGACAATTGAGTCCAAAATTTCTGTTGTTCAAGCGAGACAGTGGCTGTGAGTTTTGTCCCACTTTACGACCTTTCTTGTCACAGCTGTTAAGTGAATCACTGCGGTTGAAAAGTGACTAACCTGGTTCTTAAGTGAATCTGGCTCCCCCTTGGTTTGCTTGTCAGAAGGTCTCAAAAAGAGATCACATAATCCTGGGAGAGTGCAACGGTCATAAATACGAGTCAGTTGCCAAGCATCTGAATTTCGATTACATGACCGTGGGGAATGCTGCAAAGGTCGTAACTCTTAAAAATGGTCATAACTCCAAGTCTGTTGTAACTTTGAATGGTCACTAAATGAACTGTTGTAAGTTGGGAACTACCTGTACTGCATTCTAACCACTGTGCCATTATGGCTGCTATTATAGGTTGAGGAATGCCTGTATGCTTTTCCATAGGCAAATAAGAAGCTAACACATGATGTTACTGAAGAGTCAAGAGGACTAGATGCATGGAAGATACTCACTTGTTAGAGGGAACTGAAAGAGGGCAGGGGCATCCTATGCATTGCAGTTGTTCCTCAAGGGAAGAGTTGCCCACAAAGCCATCCTTACACCTTTCACAGTGATTTCCTTCTGTGTTGTGTTGGCAATTCTACAGAGGGAAAAAATTAATGATGCTAATTTCACATATGCAAACTATTCATGTATTGTCCTCACAATCCTTCAAGAGTAAATCTGGCTGCATCTTCAGAAATAAGGTAAGACTCCTTACCTGGGCACAGACACATGATTTTGTCTTTTATCTTTGGGGAGAAAAATGGGAAATTGTGCTTTATCGAATAATCAGAGAAGTACTTAGTTCCTCAGCCAGGATGCTGAAAAAATTAGGAAATGGGAGAGAAGCAGTGCTAACATAGATCTATTTTCACTATCTAGTCTAGTACCGAAACAATTTGAGTTAGGTCTGTAGTCTGAATGTGTTTATTATTGTGATGTGTTATCAGTGTTCATTTTAAATCTTGTTTTCTTAGTCTTGTTTTTTGAGTTGGTATTCTTCTAATCTTCAGTGCATTTGCCTTAATTTTGATTCCAATAAGAGTGTACGATAAATTTTCTGCATGTAGCATTGGGCCAATAGCTCAAAATATAGCAGAATATTGCATTTAGTCTGCTGTGTAAAACAGAATCTCTCTTTTGCTTTCCTTGTTTCTCATATTTCCATATTTCTAATTTTTTAGTGAAAAGCAGTCATTTTTCCCCTCAAAGGATCCTGATTACTTGAGACAGAGAAAGTTCCATCTGATGCCTTGATCACCAGGTGGCAATTAAAAGAAAAAATATAATTATAGTAAGTTCCAGCAGGTGGTAGTTGACCTTAATTGAGGTCAGAGGCAAAGCAGGATCTGTGTAAATTAGAATTTGGATGAGCAACTTCAAAGAATGCCATAACTGGAAGTAAACTGGGAAGTTAAAAAAAATCAAATCCTAGGAGAAGCCCACCCAAATAAATCCAGAGGCCCAGAGGTGTCTAGTGTCAACTAAAAGGATACTCCTTTGGTCTTTTTAGCTGCCAGAAAAAGGGAGTGGGGGAAAATAGTGCATTCCTTAAGTGCCTAGATAATCACCTGGAGCCAAGAAAATTACTGGAAAGCATGATTGATGACTCTTGGCTATGGATGTGTCCCATTGGAGAATATACATCCAGGGAGTGGGGGGAAGACCAGGGTCAAGGGGGAAATGAATGATGTAATGATTTAGTATCGGTTGCATCCACCAACACCAATATGTCCTAATAAATCAATTTTCTTTTCTCTGAGATGCGGCTAGAGACTTATGATTTGAATGGGGTTGGATTTGTTAGGAGTCCTGACATCTAGACAATACCATTGCAAAGAAAACTGGATGATTATCTGAATTACATTCTCTGATTTATTCATCCAATCTATCTCATAGTTTCCTTCATGGTATAGAATAGAAGAAAGATAATCTGATGTCCTATTTGTCAAGACTATTTTGCTGCCATAATTTTCATTAAAAAAATTAAGGCTGAAAGAGAAAGCCAGGTTGGTCTGGTGCAGGGGTGTCAAACTCATGTTGTCACAGCAGTGTCATGTGAGGTATTGGGGTTTTTTTCCCGGCAGGGGCTGGGCCAGCACATGGGCCGTGAGTTTGATCTAGCAATTAAGACACCAGTTAGAAATCAGGAGACTGTGAGTTCTAATCCCGTCTAGGCATGAAAGTCAACTAAGTGATCTTGGGCCAATCACCAGGAGACTGTGAGTTCTAGTCCTGCCTCAGGCATGAAAGCCAGCTGTGCAACCTTGGGCCAATAATTCTCTCTCAACCTATGATGTCAGGCTTGGATGGCAAGCCAGACGGTCAATTACTGTCACATTCAATGGATGAACATTTGGTTGATTCCAAAAAAGCAGGCCTTGCTCTTGTGGGAATAACGCAAGGAGGGGGAAAAAACATTAAAACTGGAATAACCAAAGATGACTCCTGTTAAGATGGCTGATCCTCAGTATTGTTTCTAGTGATTTGACATAGAAAAACTGAGATCAATGTTTCTCAATCTAGTCAACTTTAAGATGTATGGACTTCAATTCCTAGAATTCCACAGCCAGAATGCTTTAAGATGTCTGGAATTGAAATCCAGACATCTTAAATTGATCAAGATAATCTAAGACTGATGTCTGCCCTTCATCTCTCTCCCTCTCTCCCTCTCTTCCTCCCCACCATCTCTCCTTCTTCCCCATTTTTTTTCTGCCTTTTGTCTCATATTTCTAGTTACCTGTTCCTTGATATTCGCTAATGTTGATGAAACTTCAAGCAATATTTTGGCTGGGTGAACTGAGTGTCAGATGTGTTTGCTCTGATCTCAACACAGAGATGGCATGGAAGTGTGCTGGATGAAAACTAAACTGGAAATTACCTCTCAGCCATTTTCCAACAGTCAAAAATCAAGATCAAGTCGGGAGGAAACCTGACTTACTAATTCCATACTTTTAAGTAATTGATAGGGACCCCTAAATCAAGAAAATGAGAAGAACAGTTTATTTTATTTAAGTTTACAGAGGAATAAACCAATAGTAGAGCCATTGTTTGTAAGCATTTAGGATTAATGTGGAAAACTAATGTGGAAAAAGTACAAGAGCTTCCTTATCGGGGAGATGGGAAACATAAATGTCATAAATAAAAGACAAGGCAAGTGTCCTGGAAATATTCTGCTTGCTCTAGGATTCAGGTTACCAACCCTACAATTGTCTCTGCTTACACTATATCTGCAGAAGTAAATAAATCATTATTCAGGATTTATTGGAGAAAGCAGCTTTGGGATAAATGGACTTGAACAATCATATTCTTTACTTACAAGGCATGTTCCAGATCCTGGGAGACATTGATCCGAATGGCCATTGCAGTCACATGGAATGCATTTCCCTAGAAATAGTCCCTTGATGTCTCTGTAATAGCCCGGAGCACATTCCTAATTGCAAAGGAGATAATATGCCTCAATCAGACCATCATCATTGTAAGGCACTTGAGACAGAATGCCTGAAAGGAGGTGGGAGCCCTTAACATTCCCCATCTTACTTGAGAATTTTTCCTGAGGCTTTTCAGTTTGGAGATGATGACAGCTAGCTAGCTAGCTTGATAGCCAGACAGACATATAGACATAGACAGAATGTGGGGTCCTTAGTGCTCTCTGAGCTTGCTTGTAGGCATTTCATTACCCAGACCAGGGAACACCATCAGTGCTAGAATAGGGGTGTGTGTGTGTGTGTTTGAGAGAGACGAAGATAAATAAGGCAGAGTGACAGGTATGGATAGAGATATTCAGATATTCAGAATTATCTCAGATGATAGAAAGATGAATGGATGGGATATAGATAGATAGACAATGGACAGACAGACAGATAAGACAGACATACTTGTTATAAATATATGGTACAAATATAAATATATTAGATACAGATGTATCAGATATAGTTTGTGTGTGCATATTTTGTGTGTGTGTATGTGGGACCAGAATTGCCACTGCTGCCTTATATATCTATTACTAAAGCAGTTTTTTAAAAAGTTGAAAACTAATGCTAGTAAATATAAAGGAAGGAAAAAAAAATCAAACAGGTAACAAAAAATACACGAAAAGACAAAAAAAAAAGAATAGAAAAGAAAAAAGATAGAAGTGGCTTCTGACATTTTTCAGGTAGTTGTAAATACAAATGATCTTAACCTCTCATAATAATCAGTTTCTATAATCTGTCAGAAATCACAAGTTCATTTTTTTTTCATTTTTGTGCAAGTTCCAGTCACCAATAAATGTAGTGTCTGATAAAAGAAGTTAATTTATCCATCTCAGCAATTTCTGTCAATTTCAGGTTCACCAACCCTAGCTTTTTCATAGAACACTGGATTAAAAACTTTCATTCCAAAATGGTGTAAAGCAGCATATTATGAATCCTAAATGACTTCTACAACTATCTGTATATAATGAACTGGGGATTCTGATTTCTTGGCATCAGTATTTCTCAACCCCAGCAATTTTAAGATGTATGGACTTCAACTTCCAGAATTCCCCAGCCAGCACAGCTGGCAAAGGAATTCTGGGAGTTGAGGTCCATACATCTTTTGTTGCTGAGGTTAAGAAACACTGCTCTACATGAATTTGAGAGGAAACAAGTTTCCTTACCTGGCAAGAATCTCCTCTGTAATTGGCTGGGCACAAGCACAATTCCACACTATTGGCTGGGATGCTTCCTCCGGTCTCTGTGGTTTTCTCCAGGATCACCCGATGCAGGGATACAGAGGATGAAATTGGGGAAAAGAGAGCTCGGATCTGCAACTGTTCCAGATTAGCCAGAACCATCATCAACTCTTCCCTGGAGACTGGGTTGTGTGTCTCAGTGTGTCTAAAATTACCCTAGGAAAAAAGATTGAGCTGCAGTACAACATTAGTAGGAATGTGATTTTCTTACATCAATAGACCAGATTACAGCTGCATTGTATCTTAATTTTACCATTAATAGGAAATCTGTTTTGGATGGATGGAGAGATAGAGATAGATAACAACAGCAAGAACACTTAGACTTATATACCACTTCACAGTGCTTTACAGCAGTCTCTAAGCTTTTCATAGAGTCAGCATATTGCCCCCAATAATCTGGGTCATCATTTTACCAACTTCGGAAGGATGGAAGGCTGTGTCAAACTTGAGCCAGTGAGAATTGAACTGCTAGCAGCCAGCAGTCAGCAGAAGTAGCCTGCAGTACTGCATTCTAACCACTGCACCATCATGGCAGATAGATTAGGATAGATAGATAGATAGATAGATAGATAGATAGATAGATAGATAGATAGAGATAGGTAGGTAGGTAGGTAGGTAGGTAGGTAGGTAAGAAGGTAAGCAGGCAGGCAGGCAGGTTGAGATGTACATAGAGAGAGTAGAGAGATAGAGAGATAGATATAGAGAGAGACAGATGGAGAGATGGGGGGAAGAGAGGGGGGAATGGATAGATAGAAAACTAAATAGATGGATCCAACATGTTTGCAACTGAAGCCATTCTTTAAGGTAACATGTCAGAGTCCACAAAAAACAGATCTTCATACCTGAGCTGCTGGTAGTTTATTTTATGTCTAAGTCTACATCCTTCACCATTAAAGGTTTGTACAGCTTTTAATGTGAATTGATTATTAAGCATAAAGATCATGCTGAAACAGTAATTTGATTCCAGAAGTGAATGATCAACCCTGAATCATATTTATATTTATCTTTATTTTTTATGTATGTAAGTTTCACTATATTCACTAAATAAGTATATAAAATTAATTTAATAAGATTACCACTTTAAATTAATTTAATTGAATAAGGATTGGAGATTGAGGCTATCACTCTGCAATGTTCTCCTTCCTGAACAGATAGAATCTAATCCAAAATAAGTGTCTAAAATCATTGGAAAACCCACTGAGCAGAACCGTTCATCTTCTCCATGGGGTTATAAATCTCAACTGACCTCCAACAGTTGAAGCTCTCTTTTATAAATCTCTCCAGGAGCGGGATAGGAGTCTTCAACAAACATAATACTCATTTGGTTTCCCTAGGAAAGAACAAAAACACATGAATTAAAGAAAACACAGTTGGACCTGATGCCATTTAGATCAAAGACCAAAGAGAAATGGGAAATATACCTTGAGAATAACATCAGCCCGGGATTCCATCGGTATGAACACATCACCCCTTTGAATGTCTGAATGCAACTCATACTTCAAATATCCAGCATAGGAGGAGACCTGTATTGAAAGCAAGAATATTGTTCTGACCAAGGCTTCCTAAGACCATAATTATCACACACTTAGTCCAAACAACTCTCTTTTTATTTCAACACTGGGAATTATGCCATTCCCAGCCCATAATGAGTCCCAAACAGTCTCTTGAGATAAGCACCCATCTTTATCTCCTTTGAATTGCTGCCAACAACGAAAGTGCCAAATTAACTGTAAAAAGCCAAACGGAGTACAAAGTCCACACAGAGCTTCAAGATTTAATCAGAACAGAATGAACAAAGTTGCTTCCTGCAAAGGTTCCTCTCCTTTTGTTCCTCCTTTATGTCTTATGGGAGGGCCAATCACCTCCAAGCCTTACTCCTGAGTTGCCTCTTTTATCTTAACTGTTTTTGCCTTCTGGCAGCTCTACATATGCGCGCGCTGGGAAAGGCTTCCCTTGTTCCTCTGCCTTGCTGCTGTTGGATTCTGGAGGCTCTGGAATCAGCACATAACTCCCAGATGGCCCTGGCCCCATCTCTGTATTGGATGCAGGAGCTTCATCTGAGTCTTCCCCAGACTCCCGGACTGCTCCATGTTCCTCCCCACTGTCCGACTCTACTGCCTTTTCTGCAGACTGCCGGAGGACCACAACAAATATATTGCCCAAAATTGTTCTCAAGCCCCCAATTCAAGGTCCTGGTATTAAGTTAATTTAAAACTTTTCTCTATCAAGGATTCTATTTTAATTAAGTGACATTTTTCCAATGGAAAAGTACCTTTTAAAATTAAGACGGTAAGACTATCATAGTGGAATGAATAGAAAGAGATTAAGTGGCACAAGGGATCCTGTGCTGTTTCATGTCTCTTCAAAGCAAAGAAATGTTTGAGACTTCCGGTTTGAGCTTCTTCGGGGACAGACTGAAATAGCGATCGTGAGCATTTTCAATCCGTGCTCACTGCTGGAGCGCCCCGAGCCAGCTGGTTTTGGAGCTAAGCCACCCCGTAGAGGTGGTGAAGAAGGGGGAGACTGCCAGCAGGGTTGAGGAGAGCCGCATCTCTCCTCCTCAGCTGTCCTTACCTCCCTTTTTCCCGAAGATGGCTGCAGCCAGTGGTCAGAAATGGCCACCGTCATAATGAGAGAACTCAACCGGAAAAGATTGCCTGCAGGAGGAAGATAAGAAGAGAAAGTCTTGGTTGACTGGGGTTAAACTGCAAAAACAACAACTAAGGGTACCTGGAATTAAACTACAAAAAAAAGTAACTTCCCAAAGAGACTTTGAAGCAGCGAAAGAGAGAGAAGGGGAAAGGATTTGGGTTTTTTTTCTCTCTCTCTCTCTTTCCCTATATTGACAGCAAGAGATTTAAGCAAGAAATTGGGAAAAAAAATCCCACTTTGACATCCAATAGCATTGAAGCTAAATAAATGTTAAAGGTGATAATAACGATCTGTGTTATACTTAAAAGTTTTAAAAGTAGGAAGGAGGAGAAAAAATTAACAAAGGACAGGTTTCTGAAAAAAAGGAGGAGACTGCCTGGAAATTAAAAGGAATCTACAGTGGAAACTTTAACAAGACCTTCTAAAGATACATTTTAACTGAAACTTGGCACAAAATAGCTAGAACCCCAGGGAAGAGAAAGTGGCGAAAAAGAAGCCAAAAAAAACAGTTTGGAGTAGTTGGATTCACTTGGGTGATCTCTGATTTTTGGTTATTGCATATTGATATGACTTAAAATCAACGTGTGGTTGTTTAAAAGTTTAAAATGGCACCACTTTAGAAGATATTGAAGAGCTGGAACTTAAAAAGTTATTATGAGAAGATGCACAAAGGAGAAGTTCTTTTGGGCTTCGTATTTCAATTTTTAGAAATGGGAGATTTGGACACTATGAGAAACAAGAAACGCCTGCCGAACAAGATTGGACAAAGAAGAAGCCATCTTTATCATGAACAAGTATTTATTTGGGAAGAAAAAGGAAAGAGAATGAAAAGTTTAAGATTTAAAAAATCCAACCAAAGAAAAGAAAAATAGTTTTGAAAAACAAGTATAATATTGTGAAAAGCAACGGAAGAGGGGGAACACAGAAGCAGAGAAAATTAGACCAGTAGAGAGGGCAAAGGGGGTAAAAAGGTGGAGGGAGAAAGGGAAGAAGGAAAGGGAAAAGAAGTAACAAAGGACAGAAACAAGATAATGGATAACACAGGGCCTATTTTAGACGATAATGGGTGAAAATTAATTGAAAAAAAGGGATTCTGTAAGGGTAATAAGATTTGTTACTGTCTATATTAGGAAAGAATAATTTTAGAAAATTTGAAACAATGTATATTAAAATTGTCATGGATAATAATAGTTATGTAATCCAGTGAAAGCGTTTGTTTAATAAATGAAATAAAACGAATGAGATGAATTGAATTAGGAAAGGATGGAATACATTTTAATTATTTAATGTTTTATAAAATATTAATGTGAAGAGGAATAGGGGAAAAATTAATTATGGAAAGTTATTAAACTGCTTCCCAAAGATATGATATCTTTAATTGAAAAGTATGTTCAAGAAGTTAAGATTTATATGAACATTAAGTTTAATGATTGGAAACTGAATTGGAATGGAATGAGTGTTTTAATTACATTATATCTTAAATCTTTTTTGAAGAATATTAGTGTTATATTGTTTTAAGAAAGATGTACCAAGCAAAATTCATTGCGGAAGTTATTGTATTTTATATTGAATGTTTAAAAACTTTAAGGTATACATTGAAGCTTAAATAAGAAGCATTAAATGGATTGAAAACTAAAAGAATATAAAGGTATCATAGGCCCAATTAGTAACTACAGGAGAAAATTTGTTTAATGAGAAAAGATATTATGAAATCCTGAAAACAGCGGACAGACAAAAAGTTATAAATATAGATGATTTGAATTTGAGATTTTAGATAATCAAAATAAATTGAACATAATAAAGAGGGGAAAAGCTATGAGAAAATGTAAAGCAGTAATAGATATTTACTGCTTTTATTTTATTTTTATTCTCATAAAAATGAGAATTGAATTGATTTGTTTGTCTGTACGAAGAAGTGTAACCCCAGGACCATGCCTACTTTTCAAAAAAAGATGTTTTTTTTGCTGAAAACTCAAATTAAAATTTACCAAAATAAAAAAAAGCAATAATGTTTGTTTGAATTAGTGATATCCTCCTTTAGAAAAGGGGAGTTGTTTGCCTTAGGGGGAATCTTTTTTTTTTTTTAACAACTTTATTATTTTTCACATAATAAAAAACAAAAATATCTTTTAGTGGAACAAATTTTCCGGGTCATCACCTTTACATCCAAATATGACAGCAATTTATACAGTGATATCATGGCATACTTAATTCTATATTACCTTTTTCCAGTCCAAATTTTCAGTAAGGAGAGAAACGAACACTATTAATTCTAGCCTCTGCATTCATCTCAATCGAAACATCTTTTTGTTTCTATTTTCAATTATTTCAAATTATAATCCTTTAATATTTATTTTAAAAATAAAGATAAACAGTATGTTTGCATAATAATGAATAGTACATGATTAATGATAATAATAAAAAAAGTTACCAATGTCTCTCCTTGCTTTTAATAGCCCTATATTTAACTTATTAATTTTAGTTGGTTCTTTAGCCTGTGTCATATTCCCTTTGCCATTTACACATCTCTTTTTTATAATTCTAGATTAATACAAATTTTAACACTAAAAAAACAAGCTATAGTTTCCCCCTTTTTACTTGTTTTGGAGTGTTGACCACGCTCAAATGATTAAAATATACCTTTATTTCCTCATTCTAATTTCCCCAATACACGATTATTTTTAAGAAGTTACAATAATAATTCATTACATTTTTTTCACTTGGGTCCACACCGATGCAGGAATTTCCCCCCCCTTGATTTCGTTAATAGCAGTCTACAGTATCTATTTACCCTGATTTTTCTAAACTATTTTTTTAATTGCAGAACGGATGATTCTGTTATGACCCGTGCTTGCTCACCCCCGCTAGATATTCCCTTTTTAATTCCATCAACTGTCATCTAATTCTGAAAAAGATTTCTTTTCAACATTTTACTGTTTCCATATTTCTTTATTTCATGCACCTGTTTCTTACTGCTTCTCCTCCTCTTCTTTTCCCCATATCTTTTCTCATTCCAGTTTATATTGGCCTTGGGGGAATCTTATCTTTTGACCCAGGACAGGTGTTTTTGTCATACTAAACAGCTTACTTATAACTAGTTGATATCCACAATTTTTTTTTAAAAAAACTATTTTTTAGAAATATTTTTAACAGAAAGCATCTCAGCTATTTTTTAAATAAGAATTTGTATGTAGAAGAATACAATCTATTTCAAATTTAGCGGAAAACTTAATGGATTTCAAGACTTCTGTTGAAAAAAGTTGAAAATCTAAGTATTTTAAAGTCACAAAAAAATCTAGGGAAACCACAAATTTTAAGATATGGGTTTTTATGTGCTTCGGAAATAAAATCCAGCATTTGTCTTATTTTTTCAATGGATCTAGCCACCCACTTGGTACGTGATTCCATGCAGCATGTGACATTATACTAAATTTAATAAAATCTCATTATTGACAATATTAATATGTTAAAAAAACTTTTAAAAGAAATATACAATGCCAATGTTTTATGTAGCTGGTTCTTTATCGTGTTAGTGGACCAGAAGAAAAAATTATGGTGCTGAGGAATCTAAATCTAACTTCAAATATTAGAATTTGGCTTTAAGCATTAAGACACTAGAATGCTTTGGCAAAAATTGCATTATCAACCCAGAATCATTTACCTGATCTCCAAGATAAGAACTGGGGGCATGCCAATAAAGTTCCTGGAAAGCGTCTGGAAACTGCCGAAGATCAGCATGTATACTCTCGTCTTCCAAGCTGACTGAAGTGGAAGCTCCTTGGCGATCTCCACTCAGCAAAGTCCACCCACTCATGTCAGTGAACTAGAAGACACAGATCTTGATAAGTAAATGCAGGTGAAAGGCATCCAGAAAGTATCCATGATATCAATCACTCCAAGACATTTTCTCTCCAGTTGATTTATTTAGAGACATGGTATGTCTAAAGCAATTTCCCAAAGTGAAAATTTTTCAGCCTTTACACAGAATCCACCTTCTCTCCCCCCCTTATCTCCTCCCACTTCTACACTTCATAAATCACGAGAACCAATTAACTGCAACTGGAATTTCTTAATACAGCACACAGAATAACCTTGAACTTTTCAACTCCTCCCACTCTCTTTAAAAAAAAAATGTGGCAGCTGAATTTCAAAGCTGACAGCAGGCTTGTTGAAGGGCTCAGAAGCTTTTAAAGCTTTCGAGGCATTCCATCTAAAATAGGAAGGTTGAGGTTCTCCTCCCTGTCAACATTAATTCTGTGATCATCACTTGATGTGCAGGAGAATGGCCCAGGTCCCTCGAGACCAAGATGGAGATAGAGAAGATGGAGACACAGAAGGACAGACAGACTGACTGACAATGAACGGTTGTTATGAATTGATGCTCAGGAACATCACACTGAATAAAAAGGTAAAGTTTCCCCTATCCAGTTGTGTCTGATTCTAGATCAGGGGTGTCAAAGGCCATGGGCTGTATATGGTTGGATCCAGCCTGTGGGGCCATCCTGGAAAATGTACGGGCCAGCTTGCATCGCTTTGGCCCGATCTGCTCAATGCAAAGAGGAAACATGCCAGCAGTTTGGGGAGTGGCGTCAAACTGGCCATGCCCACGCAGCTGGCCAGGTCCACCCAATTGGCCACAACCACCCAATCGGCCACTCCCAGTGACAGGCATCAAGCTGGCCATGCCGAAGCAGTCAGACATACCCACCCAGCCCCCTGAGGTCAACCACAGCCCTGATGCAGCCCTCAATGAAATTGAGTTTGACACCCCTGTTTTAGATGGTGTTTCTTAGTTTCTTAGCCAAGAGAATTAGTATTGTCCAAAGACACTTCCGGGGTCATGTCATGAGCATAACTACTACACCGGGGTACATGGAGAACTGTTACCTTCCTACCTAAATGGTATCTATTTATCTACTTGTATTTTGTATGGTTTTGAACTGCTAGGTTGGCAGGAGCTGGGGCAAGAATGGGAGCTCACCCCATCATGCAGTACTTGGGTCTTGAACTGCTGACCTCCGGTCCACAAGTCCAGCATCTTAACTAGTAGATCATTATGCCTCTTCTATTGAACAGGTTACTGCAAAATCTATGTGGTTCTGTTGATAGTATTCTCTGAAATATTGTTAAACACTTTACACAGAATGCTACCTGCAGACAACTTCATAGATCCATCTCATTTTTTCCATCTGGCGTGGCAGCTACCTTCCTTGATTTACTCGGCTTTCAACTCTTAACCTTCTTTTATATGTTAAATATGAAGTTTTTTTTAATCCCTCTTTTCTGGGACAGTCACCCGTAGATCTTCACCTACTCATTTACCTCCACACGGTACTTCTTGGCACTGTGGCAGCGATCGGTTGCCCCAAAACAGAAACACTTGGTGCAGCCTTTAGGATTGCTGGCATCAAGAGAGAATGTCCCCAAATGGCACTGATCACACCTTGGGCCTTCCACATTTTCCTAGAGATTGAAAAAGGAATCCTGTCAGTTTGAGGCTATGCCCCCATGTTCTTGATTTTTGCTTAATATTGAAAATACTTCCTTCTAGAACCTTACTCACACCCTTAATATATTTAAAGGTTTCAATCAAAACCCCTTATTCCCTTCTATAGGCTGTATGTATTCAGTTCCTCCAATGTCTCCTGATATGTTTTGGTCCCTCAGATTTTGCACCATTTTTGCTCCTAAAAGAGTGCTCTTAAAGAATTGTAGGTTTGTGCTCATCAGTACCAATTAGAACTAGACATTCAGGCACAGAACTAGTAATGGGATTCTACTGGTTTGGCCCAGTTTACATGAACTGGTAGGAAAAAAAACAGTTTGGCTGAACTGGTAGCTGTTTTTTTCCTCCTGACGATCAGCCATTCTGAAGTTTAGCTGTGCCAGGATCCCCCTCACTGTCTTACTGCTTCGCCCAAGAGGGTTCCCTGAGGCCCAAGAGGCAAAAAGGGGCACTTGGGAGGGGTTGCTGTGCGGCCCCCNCCTAGGAGCGAAAACCCCCCCCCCCCAGGAGGTTTCCCTGAGGCCCAGGAGGCAAAAAACACACACACACACTCTAAAAATAAATGAAGGTGGCAGGGTTTGTCTTGAAAATAACTGTTAATGCTGCTGAGAACTGAAGGCACCATTGGCACTGGTCCTACCATTTCTTACTGCTCCTCAAACAGCAATATGGACAGAAAGTAGGTTTAGACAATGATCAGACTCACCTTGCAGTGACATTCTCCAGTGACCAGGTCACAGATGCTTGGTTTTGTCCCTGCTTCATGGCAGTCACAAGCCCTGCAGTTGGGGTAGCCGTAATAGCCTGGGGCACAGAAATCACATTGACGTCCTACGATGTTGGGTTTGCATCTGGGAAGAACAAATGGTCGCTTTTTGTATTCTTTTGTTCATTATTATGGCTGGTTTTCAAGTCAAATTATGAGCTAACATGACTAGTGCAAAGGAGTACTGGTGGAAAGGATGGGACAGACAATAACAGAATAGCAAGCAGGAGATTGTGTACCATTCCAGATCAGTGGTTGTCCAATCCCTTCTTAAAAACAGGGGGAGGAGAGGGAGGGAGGGAGGGGGAGAGAGTGGGGAGAAGAAGGGGGAGGGGGAGGAGGAAGAGAGGGAGAAAGAGAAAGAGGAAGGGAGAAAGAAAGAAAGAAAGAAAGAAAGAAAGAAAGAAAGAAAGAAAGAAAGAAAGAAAGAGGGAAGGAAGGAGAAAGAGAGAGAAAAAAAAAGAAAGAAAAAAAAAGAGAGAGAGATGTGGTCTCTGATTAGGATGGCCAGATGCAGCTGGTGCTCTAGGATTCAGACAAACAGGGTTCATATCATCATCTCTACTTACTGGCATTGTCCGCTCTCTATATTACATCCTGGTTTGGTCTGATCTTGGATCCCAGAACTAGAACAGTTGCAGTCCTCACAGCCCACCAGGGGGTGACATCCAAAGGTTTGCGGCTCACACACCACACATTCTGGTCTAACAGTACGTGGTGGGCAGATACATTGTCCTGTCACTTCATCACACAAGCGAAATCCACAGTCACAGGCTAGGAGCAAAATCAGGTAGGGATGAAAACGAGAACAATCAGCATAGAATGTTAATTTCTAAATTGGAGTCAGGTAATCCTCAACTTAGAAACAGTTTATTTATTTGTACACCACCTGCTGCTATGTATGGAGCAGGTGTTGGACTCTACCTCTTGCCAGCAGTTCAATCCTGATCTTGCTCAAGGTGTGATTCGGCCTTTCCATTTTCCTCTGGGAGTGGATAACTAAAACAAGGACCCAGACTGGTTGAAGGCGCGTGACTGCTGAGCTCTGTAACTGCTTCAGACTGTAAGCATCATGGAAGTGGATTGATAAGGTCTGTGTTATGTGCTGATTTGAAGTTATGATGAGGTTCCTGGTAATGAAGTGCACTAAGATTAATAATAATTAGACAACTACTAATAGCGCCTTGGATTTCTGTACATCCGTTTCTTTAGGTGACTGGTTGTGATGTTTTTCAACGGCACTGAAAGGAAGTGACTGTATGACCAGTTTTCACACTCCTATACCGTTGCAGACCTCCATGGTTCTGGGTGGACAGCATTTGGCCGCTTGGCAACTGACTAATATTTATGCACTCGGTGCTAGTACCCGTTGTTCCATGGGGTCCACGGTGATCCGGCCCCTGTTTTTTGTGACCTTCTGATATGTAAAGTCAGTGGGAAAGCCAATTCAACTTGAAGCACCATGATTACTAACGGTTAACAGCTGCAGCGCATTCACTTAACAAATCTGGTGCAAGACAGGACATAAAGGGGCAAAACTCACGTTAAAAGACTTATTTTATTGCGTAGCGAAAGTATGGGGGCGGTCGAGTTGTGGTTGTTAGGTCAAGGACAACCGTGTTAGATATTATTGTAAAGGTTTAGTTGTACAGTTGAGTGTAAACTTCAACAGGCATGCTGTTGCAAAATTACTGAATATTTGTCGATGAATACAGAAACCCGAGAAGAATTATGACTAGTTGTTTTAGGCAAGCCATTTGGAAGCGTAGTGAGCAGAGCCTGTCCCAGGACAACTGTATGATCCAGAGTTCAAAAGTTCGGTGTGCTGGGCTCAGCGCCCGCCCCCAGTCATGTGATCGCACTGTGTTCAGACAACCACCGGACTGCACATATGGCCATTTTGCAGCACCACATAATCATGTGGCCACAACTTACAGTATTTTCCAGAAACCAGTATTCATTTCCAATTTCCGCAAAAACTACCCACTGTGTCCAATGAAAATATGGTGACTCACTTAATGATGCCATAAAAACAGGGGTGGGATTCTACTGGTTTGGACTGGTTCTATAGAACTGGTTGTTATGATTCTGTGCAGTTCAGAGAACCAGCAAATCGTGTCCCTGGCTGGCCCTGGCCCTCTCTGCCTTCCCCTCCCCTCCTCTCCCCACCTGTCAGTCCATATCGCACATGCGTGACATTGCTGACTTGCATTCACCCCGCCCAGTCACTCCTTAAGATATTTCTCTTTTTTTCCCCTCCCGGCGATCAGCTGTTCCTATGATCAGCTGTGCTGGGATTCCCCTTGTTGTCTTACTGCTTTGCCCTGGAGGCTTCCCTGAGGCCCAGGAAGGCAAAAAATGGAGCCAAGGGGGGCACAGCTTCCCCTGGCTCCATTTTGTGCCTTCCTGGGCCGCAGAGAAGCCTTTTGGGAGCAAAAATGCCCCCCCAGAAGGCTTCCCTGAGGCCCAGAAGGCCCAAAAATGAGGAGAGGAGATGCTGCCAAAAAAAGAAGAAGCCATGCCCACAGAACCGGTTGTTAATTAATTTGAATCCCACTCCTGCATAAAACAGGTCATAAAGTTGGGAACAGTCACATGGTGACTCACTTAATCACCAGCATGATTGTAATTCTGGGATAAATTACTGTTGTGATTCTGGGCTAAATTACTGTTGTAAGTCAAGTACTACCTAAACACTGTGTTGCACTTCAAAATATTAATAAAAGAGGGACCAATTTTCAGCTACTTCTCATTCATGCATGCTTCTGATAATTTCACACTGATTTTTCAATCCAATTTATTCTCTTGAATAAGTTTGCTAAAAGGATCCTAGGGAAGAAAATTGCTTTAGTGGGCTCTACTAAAATAAAAGCTGATAAACTAACTAATAACCCAAATCTGTCTTCAATTTATTTATGGAGTACTTGAAGTCAAACCCAGTCTTTTCTTGGCAGATAGGAATAAAAGGATGGCCTTGAAATTTGAGCAAAAAATTTGCTTGTCACATAAGAGAATAACAGAATTACAGAGTTGGAAGGGACCTTGGAGGTCTTCTAGTCCAACCCCTTGTTCAGGCAGGAAATCCTATGCCATTTCAGACAAATGAGTGACCAATCTCTTTTGGAAAACCTCCAGTGTTGCAGCATTCACAACTTCTAGAGGCAAATCATTCCACCGATTAATTGTTTTAATTAATTAATCCTTTAATTAATCCATTGCTCCTTGTTCTGCTTTCAGGTGCTTTGGAGAATAGGTTGATCCCCATCTTCTTTGTGGCAGCCCCCCAAATATTAGAACACTGTCATGTCACCCCTTTCCTTCTTTTCATTAAACTAAACATAACCATTTTGTGCTTCATGTGTTTTAGCCTCCAGTCCCCGAAGCATCTTAGTTGTTCTTTACATTTTTTCCCAAAGTATCAGTATCTTTTTTACTTTGTGCCAACCAAAACTGGATGCAGTATTCAAAGTGTGTTCTTACCAAGGCATTATAAAGTGATATTAACACTTTACATGATCTTGATTTTATCCCTTTGTTAATACAGCTCAGGATTGCATTGGGTTTTTTTGCCAGCTGCAGCACACTGCTGACTTATATTTAAGTGGTTGTCCACAAGGACATATATTATCTGTCCTACACACACACACACACATTCTCTCCCTCCCCATGAACTCAAGTACTCACGTCGGCAATTGGGAAAACCCCAATATCCAGTGGCACAGCGGGAACATTCGCGCCCGATGATATTGGACTTGCACGTACATTGGCCCCCAAATGGCTCACACTGGCTCGAAACAGCACCAGCCTCATGGCAATGACAAGGTTCGGCCCCGTTGTAAAAAAGAGAAATTGAGATGGCAGAGTCCTGGCAGAACTTGGATGAAGTTACAGGGCTGTGGAGACAGAGGATAAGTTTTGCACTGGGTCTCAACCAAGTGCAATGCCTACAAATATTATTTATTAATGATTTTATTATTTGTAAGGTAAAGATTAAGTGAATTCATTAATTAAAATGTGGACCCTGAACAGTTTGCTTTTTTTTGAAGCATGAAGAAAGATATGAAACAGAAGATGCTCCAGGACAGTTAGATGTACACTGAAATATGTGCACATAAAATGGGTACAGGAACTAGATATTAAGATACTAGATATAGGTACATACTATAAGGCTCAATTATTTTATTTACCTATCAACTGACCTATCCAGTTACATACATACTTTCAGTCTGGCTGGTCAGTTTGAACTGACAAGAACCATCTCTCTCATTTTCTGTCTGTCTATCATCTATCTATTCATCAACTATCTGTCTGTCTCTTTATCATCTATCTTTATCTATCTCATCTATTCATCTATTCGTCTGTCTATCTATCTATCTATCTATCTATCTATCTATCTATCTATCTATCTATCTGTCTATCTAATCTACCATTATTCATCATCTGTCTATGTCATCATCCATCCATCCACCTACCTACCTACCTACCTACTTATCTATATCAAATTTCTGCATTGGCCATCTCATCTGAGTGGATTACAATAAAAATCCTGGTGGATTACAGTAAAAAATAATGATATAAAAAGTACACTTTGGTTCTTTTCCTTAAATCATGTCATCTATCATGACCCAGCATATCTCCACCATCGCAGCCTCTGCCCTGGGAATAAGGATCCTCCTGAAAGCCAGATGGCTTGTATCCTGATGGCATTACAGAGGATTATACACCTGGCTGTTCTGCCAGCCTGTGGATTAGGCTTGCTGAAGACTTTGCTGCTGAATGTTATTTGTTAATGGCTGTTAGTTTCTTTCTGGTTCTTTTTTTTTTTTACAGTTTTTTGGTGGGAGGATTGTATGCTGTTTCTTATTATAGTCTTTTTTATCTTGCCTAGTGTACTTGCCTAGGATGTTGAGAGTGGCTTACAGCTGAGTTGCACCCTGTTGAATCAAATAAATAAAGCCAATCATTTAAGACAAGTTGGGAGGAGACCATGGGAATATTTGGAGTAAGGAAATGTTGTAAGGCTTGCACACCTAAAATAGCATTCTTCCAGAATTCACTTCTGTTCTATCTGAGAAGAGCAGGAGTAAAGTCAAGGATTGATAGTTTTTCAAGGCGGTCTTGCTCAAATTTCCAACTTTTGTCAAGCGCTGGATTGGACTGCTATTTAGACATCATGCGGATGAGATCTCAGACCTCCACAATCTTATCGAGACTCGGGATCTTATGATACTCATATTGAGTCTAGATTGTTGAGAGGGCAAGTGGAAGGCCCAAAGAATCCAGGAATCCATCCAAGATCCTCCTACATACCTAAGACTGGATCACTGTCCAGATAGAATGGGCAAGGACCAAGCCCTGAGCAACTGTGGAAATTTAATTATGGGATTGCTTATTTCTTATCAAGTCCCAGTTCTATTAAAATTATCTTTGTGCCTGTGGGAGGTCGAGGAGACATATCCAACTGTTCACTGGTTTGGAAGGACTCCCAGTAGAAGATCTGAAGATCCTATCAAGTTTGTTAGTGGGCCCCTCCAAAGCAGCACTGGGGATTTGTTGTAAACTGTAGAGAACATTCCAGTTGAAACAACCCAGATGCTTATTTGCAATCTCACTTGATGTAGAAGCCATTGATTCCGCAGCTGCTGATGAAATCGTAGGATTTGTCCAGCGGTTCTTCCGAAAGATAGTTGGAGCCATAAATGCTTTCAGGTACCACGAGGATATAATCCTATAAATAACCATAAAAAAATCCAAGTAGTGAAATTATCCAAATGTATGACATTTAAAAATCCAATTTTGTGTAGAAATGCTGCTCTTTGTCTGCTTTACTACTACTCTGTAGTAGTCGCATAATGTACCTCAATATCTTTGACATGGATACTCTACATGAAAACTGTTTCGCATAGATTTTCCAACCCTTCTTCTTGGAGAAACATATTGTTAACCCTGAAGTTCGCCTGTCCGAAGCCATCTTGGAGGCTTCAGGGTTGACACACAGCAGTGGGAGAGGGGGGAATAGTTAGATGGGATTTTGTAGACTAAACAATAAAGTTTTCCTATGGGAAGCAAGTACATTGTTCCTATGGGGGCAATGGATAATTACCATAAAGCTTTCTTCACAATAATAAAGGATTTTGCCTGGAGTTAACAGAATAACAGAGTTGGAAGGGACCTTGGAGGTCTTCTAGTCCAACCCCCTGCTCAAGCAGGAAACCCTATACCATTTCAGACCACATCAAATAACTGTCCAATCCTTTCTTTAAAACCTCAGTGTTGGAGCACCCACAACTTCTGAGGCAAGTCGTTCCACTGGCTTATTGTTCTCAAAAGTCAAGAAAGTTTCCTTAGTACTAGGTTGCTTCTTTTCTTCAATAGTTTTCATTAGTTACTCCTTCAGATGCTTTGGAGAATAGATTGACCTCCTCTTCTTTGTAGTAGCCTCTCAAATATTGGAGCACTGCTATCCTGTCACCCCCAGTCCTTCTTCATTAAACTAAGCATGTTTCAATTTCTGCAATTGTTCATTTATGTTTTGGCTTTCAGTCCCCTAACCATCAATCTTTGCTGCTCTTCTCTTACATTTTCCAGAGTCTCAGTATCTTCTTTTTATGTCATGATGATCAAAACTGGATGTAATATTGATTATACAGTTGTATTATAGAGTTCTGAAAAACAGGGGGTAATTCCAAACAACCAGAAAGGCATAGATCTTGTCTTCATCTAGAATCTTTGCTATAGAGCAAGGGTCTTCAAACTTGGCAGCTTCGCGCATTTTCAAAACTCCCAGAATTGCACTGCTTTTCAACTCCCAGAATTCCTCCTCTAGTCATGTTAGCTCAAGAATTCTGGGAGTTGAAGTCCACAAGTCTTAAAGTTGTCAAGTTTGAAGACCCTTGGCTTAGAGTAACATCCTTTGGCTCCTCCCCAAGTTATCTTATTAGACTTACAAAACATAGAGAAGAAACAAAATCAAAGGTTGCCTAATTCTCCTTCTTTTGCAATTGTTTTGAACTTCTACTTAAATAAGTTTTCTATGGCTTGGATTTTTTTTACTTAAGTAGATCTGTGGTTTAGATTTTTCTTCTGATAGAAAAAAAAGAAGAAGGTTGGATCACCAAAAAGATGCTTTCTCTGACATGCCACAGTGAAAAGTAGCCAGCCAAGATGAAGGACTGAAAATGACAATGTTTATGGTGAATGAGGAGCCATGAACCTAACTGAGGCTTGCTTTATCCTGATTTTGTTGAGAAGCACAGATCTCCAATAGATGAATAGAAAACATTTTTCTTTAATTTTTTCTCCATACTCATCTGGAATGCAAAGTACTGGAACAATCTTTCCTTCATTTGTGAAAAGGTCTGCCCTTTCAAGGTGCTACAGCAATGATCAATTTCCTAACCATTGTGTGCTTAACTTTTCAGACAAACTGAATTTCCAGCAGGGAAACTAGAAAAGCAGGTTCACAGAAAGCAGACAGATCCAGACAGGGCAGCTGACTGATTTAATAGGCCAGAAAAATTCCCTGCAACAAAATGAGTCAAGCTGTACTTTTATGAGAGGGTGAGCAGCACTGCCTGGTGGCCATAAATTATTTCATCCTGCAGTTACAGAGTGAGAGAAAACCACCAAGAATGCTGGTTATGTCCTTAAGTGACTTGAGACCAGATGAGCAGAGTTCAGTTTTTAAAAATTTGCATTTTACCTGAAGACATTCTGGCTTAACTTGGTGAGAACATGTTTTTTTAGTTTATTTGATTAATGGTTTGAGTGAACATTCAAAGATGAGACAAGGGTTTTTAAGATAGGAACATACCACCCAAAGATGTCGATCTTCTGGCACACGGATTATTACACTCAGATCATTTTCTGTGATTTCCAGAACAATTTGGTTCTCTGCAACCACCAGATTCCGGCAACCGTATCCATGCGGGCAAAAGGTAGCATTAGCTTGTCCTGAAAAAGTCAGAAAATAAACCTACTCCAATCAACTCAATTTGTTTTGCTTTTATACCAGGGGGTGTACAACCTTGGCAACTTTAAGATTTGTGGACTTCAACTCCCAGAATTCCCCAGCCAGCATTCCCCAGCCAACTCAAAAAATGATGAATTTTCCTCAGTTTAAATTGAGACATGATATGGCTGAGGGAGCATAGAGCAGGGGTCTCCAACCTTGCCAACTTTAAGACTTGTGGACTTCAACTCCCAGAATTCCTCAGCCAGCATTCCCTAGCCAAAAAATGATGGAATTCTGGAAGTTGAAGTCCACAAGTCTTAAAGTTGCTAAGGTTGGAGAGCCCTGGCATAGAGGTTGGACAAATTCTAACCTTGTCAATTTTAAGATGTGTGAACTTCAACTCCAGCCAGCCATGCCCAGGTACCCACAACATCTAAATACAGTTTGAGTACACCTGAAAACAGACACACCACACTCTGCAACTCACCCTGCCAAATCCGCCCTCCGTTGATCAACACTTCAACAGGGAAAGTTGGGTGACCAGGCTGATAACAATGCAGGATGAAAGCATAGCGTCCTGGACTCTGAATATGGCCATTTAACACAACAGCTGTCTGGAAGAAAGCAAAGAAGAAAATTTCTTTGGGTCTCACTAATTTCTATTTCAAGCCACTGTTATGGTTCCAGAGAGGGCTATGTGCCTCAGCATTCATGGCAGAATTGAATCTTCCAAGAACTGACAAAGGGATAAAAATGGATAATACTGTATTTATCCTGCAGGCATCTCTAGAAAATGTCTTTATCAATTATCATAAACATGGGCTCTGTTGCTTTGCTCTATCAGAAATACTGCTTTTTGGCAGAGAATATTTGAAGTTCAGAGTTGAATTGTATGGTATTTGTGTTCTCTAAGCTTAGTGGTTTTCTTACAGACATTTCATTACCAAACTGGGAAACATCATCAGTGCTAGAATGGAGTGGGGTTTGCTCTCTGTTTATACACTAGTCATTAGTGGCTTGCCCTATTGGTGTTGGTGGGAGCAATCTTGACAGATCCTTGACTAGGCTGTTATTTACTTCTTTGCTTTTGTATAAGTTGGTACCCTGGATTGGGATATTGTTTATTTCTCAATTGTTGGTCTAGTGTTAATCAGGGTGTCCCAAAAGTACATTTCCAAAAGGCAAGTGGACTTTCTTGGTTTTTTTTTCCCTTTTAAAATGTTTCACTTCCCATCCAAGAAGCTTCTTCATTTTTCAAGGAGACAAACCAAGAAAGTCCAGTTGCCTTTTGAAAAAGCATCTTTAGGACAGCCACGATCTGGATGATTGTGACATATTAATGTGGGTGTTTAACTCTGCTCATCTGGGTGTTGACTGCTGGTGGGGAGGTGATTTGGTCTTTTAGTTTCCTTTGTGGCTTTTCAATTGTCTCTTTTGAATGGCATGTAGATGTTGTTTATCTCTATGTGCCTGCTGATGGCTGATTTGTCGGAGTGCCAGGCTTCCAGGAATTCTCCAACATCATTGATTCTTGTCCCTCAGAGAATTTACCATTTGCCATTTATTTTGTGCTCACCTTCACCATCTCTGTGCCTATCATAAGATTTGTAAAAGGTCTATTGCTTATAACCACTTTTCCTATTGTCTCTAGCTATTGATTTTATGAGTGATGAGCCCTATTCATTTTGGCAGACCCACTGCTTCTCGGTTTTGCTTCTCGGTTCATGACATGAAGATCACTCATCCCTGCTTCTTGGCAACTGCTTAGGAATGAGGAATAAGATCTTGGGGATGTTATCTACCTATGGAAAAAGGACTGGCTATTATAGTTTCATGCTGATGACGTCTGTCTTGAGAACTCATTCGAAGCCCTGACGCTCTAACTCCGTGATGACAAACCTATGGCACGCAGAGCCACTTCTGGAAGCACACAAGAGGTTGCCCAGAAGAGCTCCACTGCGCATGTGTGCACCCCACCTCACCAGCCAGCTGATTGTTGGGTATCTGGCGTGCATTTGTGGGGGGAGACATGTGTATGGGAGACACATGCGCACAAGCATGTGGCGTGTGGGGTGGTTGTGTGCGCATACATAGAGGCGTGCGGGGTGGGAATGCATGTGGTGCGCATGCAGGGGTTGCACGTGCATGCGCAGGGGGCGGGGGGAATTGTGCGCACATTGCATCATGGGTGCAGGCACATGAGCACAAGCATGCACATGCGCGCACACTTTTGGCACACAACGTGGAAAAGGTTAGCCATCACTGCTCTAACTGCAGAGAGGAGAAACAGACAGACATTGCCCATGCATCATTCATCATCACATTTCAGGAGAAACATGCAGGTAGTCCCTGACTTACAACCAAATGGAACCTGCTCCTTATGGTCACAAACTGTGAGAGTCATGAAGCAAGGCACCCACACGATTGCCTCGCTTAACAACCCCAATCCTTGCTCTCCCTATTGAAGTTGTTAAGTAATCACATTAATCTTTAACCAGAGCTTGAGGGGCTTCAGGGATGGGCTTTATCTATAGAAAAGATAAATGACTGAGCCATGATAAGGGAGTTGGTACCCAGTGGGGTGGGGTGGATGGGGGGGAGGAGAAGATAGGCTGAGGGGGGGAACGCACTGCAGCCGATTTTCAAGTGCCAAATTTTGGTTACATGACCATAGGGAGCATTAAAGTCAGGCAGGGACCCTAATCCTTTCTTTCAACATTGTCTTTATTTTGAACTACTTTATATCCTCCATTTATTTATTTATTTGTTTGTTTGTTTGTTTGTTTGTTTATTTGTTTATTCATTTGTTTATTCATTTATTTATTCATTTATTTATTTATTTATTTATTTGCTTTGTCAATCGCTTACAAGATAATAGATAGAAGTATAAACATGTGTAAGAATACAGGAAATAGGTATGAATAAATGGGGACAATAGAACAGGGACGGTAGCCACGATGGTGCACTTATGCATGCCCCTTACAGACCTTTTAGGAAAAGGGTGAGGTCAATAGTGGATAGTTTGAGGTTAAAGGAGTGGGGAGGTTAGAGGATGTAACAACAGAGTCAGGTCGTGCATTCCAGGCATTGACTACTCTCTTGCTGAAGTTGTACTTTCTCTAATCAAGTCTGGAGCAGTTTACATTGAGTTTGTATCTGTTGTGTGCTCTTGCATTGTTGGGGATGAAGCTGAAGTAGTCATTAACTGGTAGGACATTGTAGCAGATAATTTTGTGTGCTATGCTTAAGTCGAACCGTAGGCGGTGTAGTTCAAGGTTGTCCAAGCCCTAAATCTCAAGCCTGGTGATATTGGGTATTCTGTTGCAAGCAGAGGAGTGTAGTAATCTTCTGGTGAAATACTTCTGGACTTGCTCGATTGTATTAATGTCTGATATGCAGTGCGGATTCCAGACTAATGAGCTGTTCTTTATATCATTAAATATATTATTATATATTTTTTCAAGGTGAAAAAATATATAGAATGTAACTGGCTCTTCAGTTTCATTCTTTTCAAATGAAAAGTCTGCTCAACCATTTTTCCTTAGGCAATTGATTGATTGATTGATTGAACCAGTTTATAGAGCCTGTATTATTTTACAACACAGACTAACTGACCCCTGATTCCTATGGCCAGCCAAGAATTGCATTGCTTTTATACCGTACTTGTGAAACTTCACTGTAAAAAGTTTTACACACTTTTTAAAAACACACTGTGGGTAGTTGCCACCACTCTTCCAGCCAGTGGGAGAACCAACCAGAGTTACATCATGTTTAGCCCCATAGAAAACTTCAAGAATGCAAAGTAAAATTATTCAAATGACTAAAAACCTGTGACTAAAAAAAAAAAAAAAAANGACTAAAAACCTGTGACTAAAAAAAAAAAAAAAACTTCCAATAAAAATATGACCTCTCCACACTTCGGCTGAATGTCCCAAATCATACGTACCTGAGGTGCCCTTAAGAAAATGAGTTTTGCAGAGGTGTCTATCAATGTTGGAGGCTGAGGTGCAGAAGCTGGCAAACTGCCTTCTGGTGGGATGCTAATGGCATGAATTAGGGGCAAGTCTGGAGCAATGGGTAGCGACTGTCCTTCTTCCAGGACAACCGATTGTGAAATCTTCTGATATCTTGATGGGATACAGGAACTACTGAGGACAAAAATAATAATAATAATAATAATTGGAATTCTACAGTCAAGAAAAGTGCCTGTTGTTCTATCCAGACATTGACATCAAAGGAACATTGAGGGTAACTATAATGCGAAGCAAAGCAAAGCATAGAGGGTTGGTTTTACTAAGGTCACTTTCATTATGATTCTTTTGATCTTCCACGGATGCTCTTTTGTCTTCTCTGTTTAACTGTAATCAAGTCCATTTGTGTGATAGCCTTTTGGCTCTGAGACACAAAACAAAGGAACAAGAGGATTATAATGAATTTACATCTTCTCCTCAGCCTAAAAACAATTTGAATGTTCTGTTTGGTTCCAAGAGTGAAACAACATAGGCAGTCCTCAATTTATGACCACGTAGTTGAGCTCGACGTTTCTCTTGTTAAGCAAGACAGCTGTTCATTGAATTTTGCTGCATTCTTATAACTTTTCTTGCCACAGTTGTTAAATGAATCACTGCAGTTGTTAAGTTAGTAACAACTTTGAATGAATGTGAGTTTATCCAGTTGCTAAGTGTCTGAATTTTGATCACGTGACCATTGGGGATGCTGCAATAGTCGTGGCAATAACAATAAGACTTATTTACCGCTTTACAATGCTTTACAGCCCTCTCTAAGTGGTTTACAGAGTCAGCCTCTGGCCCCCAACAATCTGGGTCCTCATTTTACCGACCTCAGAAGGATAGAAGGTTTGAGCTTGGTGGGATTTGAACTGCAAAATTGCAGGCAGCCAACAGTCACCAGAAGTTGCCTGCAGTATTGCACTCTAACCACTGCACCACCAAAAACGGTCATAAGTCACTTTTTTCAGTACTGTCATAGCATCAAACAGTCACCCAATGAATGGTTCAGAGGTGGTATTTAGTAGGTTCTGACCAGTTCTGGAGAACCGGTAACGGAAATTTTGAGTAGTTCAGAGAACCGGCAAATACCACCTCTGACTGGACCCACCCCCCTCTATTCTCTGCCTCCTGAGTCCCAGCTGATTGGCTGGCTCTTCTTTGGTTGCCCTGTACTGGAGAAGGGAGCTGGAAAGCAGGTTAGTGGAGTGGGGAGGGAATGGGGATTTTGCAGTATCCTTCCCCTGCCACGCCCACCAAGCCACGCTATACCTACCAAGCCATGCCATACCCACCAAGCCACACCCACAGAACCAGTAGTAAAAAATACCTGAATCCCACCACTGGCAATGGTTGTAAGTCAAGGACTACCGGTACACATTTTCTTTCATGGACACTCCAAGAAATATTGTTTTATGGTCCTTTTAAAATGTTTCAGGGTAATTTGTGTTATAATATATAAACACTTTTCATAAATTAATTAAAATAATCCCAAAACAGATTGCAGAAAGCAAAGGCTACCACGAGTCACAATCAAAACAGGGTTGGGGGGACCATTTTCCCTAATCACTCTGTATAAGGAAATGAGCATTTTTTTAAACATAGCAAATAAATAAATCTACTGAAAATTGCATCACAGAGCATTCCTGCATCAACCACAATCCTTTCCATTTACATTGACCACGGCAAGGATGCAGCAATGGTCACAATTCCAAGGACCAGTTGTTAAATCATTTTTTTCAGCACTGTCATAACTTTGAACAGTCACTAAATAAATGATCGTAAGTTGAGGACTGCATGAAATTAATAAATTGATCATTTTACAGTTTCTTATGAAAATAAAACAACAGAATAACAGAGTTGGGAGGGACCTTGATGGTCTTCCAGTCCAACCCTCTGTTCAAGATCCGACATCATTACAGCCAAATAGGAGCCTGGAACATCAAACAGGAAACCCAGACAACATACCAGACATCGCAGTCACTGTAAATACACACTTGAAAAATGTTTTATGTGGCATTCCTACAATTAAGTACATACAGTCATAATTAGCTTTCATATTTTGTAAACAAGCTGTTTATTTTATTGCTTTTTTGTCTTTTTCATCATAGCCACTCAAGAATTGCAATTTGCTAGTTGGGTGGCCATAAAAATTACACGAAAATAAACCAATGGGGAACAAAGGTGATTTACCTGTTCAGCGATAACATTCCATGGGTACTGATGCAATGAACTTTGGGCTCCAAAAACTCCAGAGTGAATTGCTCGTAGGGGATCAAGTGCACTTTGTACTGAAGACAGGGGAAGAAGAAAAAAGAATGAGCACAAAATCAAAATTGTCTTTCTGGCACAAAAATCAAAGAGCTTCTGTAGAGATGAGGTTGAATGCATAAAACAGGGATAGGGAACTATGGCCCCTTTATCACCTGGGGCTTTAACTCCCAGAATTCCTAAGCCAGAAGGAATTCTAAGGGTTGAAGTCCACAGGTCATAAAGGGGCCATAGTTCGCTACCACTAACATAAAAAATGACTAACTTTGCTACATGCACCTGTTGACAAACAACAGTGTGCAATAAACAGAAACATCTCTTTGTTTGACCCGCAACAGACCTTTGGAAAAGAGGGGTCGGAGGGAGGGTTCCCAACAAAGAAATTGATGAGACATTCTCTGCTTGCTATGGCAACATGTTCCCTGGGCTCTGTTCATCCCCCCAATTTTATTTTATTTTTTTGGAGGGGGTGGGAAGATAAGAAACCTTCCAGGGGAAAAAAAGATGGGACTTTCTTTTCTTTTTTTCACTGAATGAAGATCAAATGGGAAAGAGAACAAGCAGCTGTTTCTGTCAGTTTGCTCTTTTGAGAAAGAGGGGGGGGAGGGAAAGAGGGAGAGAGGGAGAGAGAGAGATGCAAAAGAAAACAAAAGAGCAGCCACCTGTTTTGTTCACTTAAAATGCTGTCTAGGGTGCCACTTAGAAAGTTGATGCTCTCTGTTGCCCAGCAAAACATCTCAAGCAAAGCAAGAACCCACAAAGGGAGTGAATGTGAAAGGTTAACCAGAGAAATGCCAATTTCTGGCAATTGGACAAGGAACACTTGTTCCTGTGAGCGAGCTATTCCTACAGATAGCCAGTGCTGCATAACATGCAGCCAGAAGGAGCCTTGCGCTGACTCTTAAGTATACTTAACAATGGCTCCCGTCCCCGTGTAACGTAGATATATTGCTTTTAGATAATGCCGAGCAATTCATTCTAATAACTGTGTAATTGACAGGAAGGTTTTGTTTTTACAGGCGGCCCTTGTTTAGCGACCAGAATTGGGACAGGCAGCTTGGAGGTGATGTGAAGCGGTCGCTATGTGAAACCTTGACTGTGCGTACGATCTTACTTCACCTTCACTTTGCTTTAGAGGCCTGCAAAGGTCAAAACTAACCCTGGGAATGCTGCAACCATCATAAATATGAGCCAGTTGCCAAGAATACAAATTTTGATCATGTGGCCATGGGGATGCTGCAATGGATGTTAAGTGTGAAAAATGCTTGTCAGTCACTATTTTCAGAGCAGTTGTATCTTTGAACGGTTGTAAACGAATGGTTGAAAGTCAAGGACTTCCTGTATAGGAACTCATCCTGATTAGGGTGACAATAGCAGGCAACACAACTCAGGGACTTTATGTTGTGGTTCACTGGCAGCCGGTGCAGACGGCAGCTGAATCGCACAGTGGGGAAGAACAGGGACCTGTCTGGGAATCTGGAGAGGACTCGGACAAGGGTCCTGCGTCCGATGTGGAGATGGGGCCAGGACCATCTGGGAGTGGGGTGCTGCCTCTGGAGCCTCCAGAGTCTGGCAGCAGCGAGGCAGAGGAACAAGGGGAGCCTGTTCCCAGTGCACATGTGCACAGAGCTGCTCGAAGGCAAGAGCAGCTGAAGCAGAAGGGATGACTCGGGAGTAAGGCTGGGAGGTGATTGCCCCTCCCATAAGGTATGAAGATCAGGCAAAGATGACGAAACCTTTGCAGGAAGCAAAGTCGTTCATTTGGTTTAGATTCATTCTTTAAGCTCTTTGTACTTCGGTTGGTTTTTTTCCCTAGTTCATTTGATACTTCTATTATTGGCAGCACATCACAGAAAAGAAAGGTGGGTGCTTATCTCAAGGGACTGTCTGAGATGAATACCAGCTGGGAATGAAAACAATTCCCAGTGTTGCAGTAAAATAAGTCTTGTTTTTAAAATAAGCATGTGTGTAGTTACAGTCTAGGACAGTGGTTGCCAACTGGTAGGCCACAAAGAAATCTCACCCCGAGAGCACCCTTCCAAAGCAATTAATCCAGGCTGTGCAGAAACGCAAGGCTGTGCTGCCCACATGACCCACAGGAACCCTCCCAGCCACTCACTCCTTACCAGGCCAACTTGCCTGCTAAATTGCTATTTTTCCTTTTTCTGACCATCAGCTGTTCTGCTGTGCCAGGAAATTTATATTAGCTAGGAAGCAGGAAATGGTTGGATTTCTTGCTTTGTAGCTAGTGTTTAGATCTTTGGCTCCGCTTTTAAGCACAGCCGATCCTCCCTTAGGACTGAAGGTTCTATTATTCAGTGCAGACTCACTGCAAGTAATTTTTATGTGACAGACTGAGCTAGCTGATGGCTCATAGATAGGTTACTGAATGATTCTGTGAGCAACTCAATCTGCCTGCCTGCTTTGCCTGATTTGGGGTAAAAGTTGCTCTTTTTTTAAATAAAAAATTCAATATTTACATACATGGTGTATTGTGAGTTAATTTTGTAAGTTTGCTTCCTAGCAAATTTTATGAGTTTGCTTACAAGCAAATTTTATGTGATAGACTGAGCTAGCCGATGGCAGATAGATAGATCTCCGAATGAATCTGTGATTCTGTGAGCAACTCAATTTGCCTGCCTGCTTTGCCTGATTTTGGGTAAAAGTTGCTCTTTTTTGATTAAAAAAAAATCAATATTTGTATAAATATTTATAATATTTACAAGCCATGCCCAACCAGTCATGTGACCACCAGGCCACACCCACAAATTAGGCCACATCAACAGAACCAGTTAGTGGTCCCTGGGATCTCAAATTATGAGAATGGTGGTCTCTGAGATCCAAAAGGTTGCTGACCCCTAGTCTAGGAAGCCTTGGTCAGAACACTTTGGAATTTGATCTTTGGAATTTGACAACTTCTGCAAAATGTTTTGTTTGCCTCCTAGCTGCTTTCCAAGAGCAAAACTCTGGAGTGCGATGTTTGTCTTGCCTCTTCTGGGTCCAAAAATATTTTTTCAGTTCTGACACTTCTCTGCCCACCCTTCCCATGCAGGTAATAGTTTTAACCGTCCTAATTTAAGATGCTCAAACTTGTAGCGGATAGTTGCCTCTTCTGGCGAAGCTCTCCTCGTAAAGACTTACCAGGAAGAAGCGGGCCTGATCCACCGTGAACTGGACTCTCGCCTCAGTGTCAAGTTCAAATATTGCCAAGCGGTTTTGAGAATCTACAATGATCCCACGACAAAGGAAACTGTGAGACAAAAAAAAAAAGAAGTGAGTCAAACTCAAGGGTGGCATTTTCCCAGTACATCTTTCCACCACCACCCTTTGTGGTTTAGTATAGATCCTTTATGGGCTTTGAATGAGTTGAATGATAGCAAGGATATGCTACTGAAAGATATCCCGATCTGCAAAAGCAGCGGTTCCAGACGGTGTAATCCATCCTTGATGTAAACATTGCCGGGGGTTGTTTAAATAGATCATTGGAGGTCAGGATGTGCGTGCTATTTTCATCTCACACATGTCTTGTGGACTTTTGGCCGGATTGCTGCCTTGGATATTTACAAGGCCAGGAATCTAAACAGCACATAACGTCCACCCCAACTGCGGTAAAGGCTGATGCAGATTACAGGTAGTCCTTGATTTACAACAGTTCATTCAGGGACTATGCAAAGTTACAACGGCAGTGAAAAAAAATCTGGAGCTCAATGCTTGTCTTGCCTCTTCTGGGCCTTGTGACTTTTGTAAAAAAAGTGACTTTATGACCATTTTTCATACCTAAGACTGTTGCAGCATCCCCATGGTCATATGATTTACATTTGGATGCTTGGCAATTGACTCATATTTAAGACAGTTGTGAACTTCTGACCAGCAAAGTCGACAGAGAAGCCCTTGATTCACTTAACAACTGTGTTACTAATTTAAGCACTGCAGTGGTTCATATAACAAATGTGGCAAGAAAACTTATAAAATGGAGCAAAATTTACTTAACAAATGTCTCACTTAGCAACATAAATTCTGGGGTCAATTGTAGTCGTAAGTCAAGGATTACCTGTACTCAATCTTCAAGGCATGGACTATTTGTAAAGCTGTAAATGACTTCACCAAAAAGAGCTAGAAGTCAATATTTTTCTTTTTTTTTTCACCTGTTACCCTACACCTGTGTTGGTGAACCTATGCCATGTGTGCCGGAAATGGCACACAGAGCCATTTCCCCCGGCACACGAAAGATTGCCCGGAAGAGCCCCACTTCATTTATTTATTCATTTGATTTGTCAATCGCTTACAAGATAATAAGTATAAGGAGAAACATAGTTATGAATACAAGAAATGAATACATGTAAGAAAAATAAAAGAATCGATAGGGACGGTAGGCACGTTGGTGCGCTTATGCATGCCCCTACAAGCCTCTTAGGAAAGGGGTGAGGTTAATAGGAGACAGTCTACGGTTAAAGTTTTTGGGGTTTGGAGAAGAAACCACAGAGTCAAGTAGAGTGTTCCAGACATTGACCACTCTGTTGCTGAAGTCGTATTTCCTGCAATCAAGTTTGGTGTGATTAACCTTGAGTTTGTATCTATTGTTTGCTCTTGTGTTGTTATGGTTGGAGCTGAAGTATTCATTGACAGGTAGGACATTGCAATGTATGATTTTATATGCTATAGTTAGATCGGACAGAAGGCGGTGTAGTTCTAGGTTTTCTAGGTCTAGAATTTCGAGTCTAGTCGCATAAGGTATTCTGCAATGAGTAGAGGAGTGGAGAACTCTTTTTGTGAAATATCTCTGGCCGCCCGACAGCTGATTGTCGGGTATCTGGTATGCATGCGCAGAGGGGTGCGCAGGAGATGTGTGCACATGCACAGGGATGCGCTGCATATGAGGGGGAAACATGCATGCATGCGCAGATGCGGGGCGTGCGAGGGGGGGAATCACACATGCATGCATAGGTGTGAGGTGCACGAGGAGGTCACGTGCGCATGTGCAGGGGGCTGGGGGCAGCCAGCACGCATTGCCTTCTGGGTGCTGGCACACAAGCGCATGCAAGCAAGCACACAATTATCGGCACAGGAGTCGAAAAAGGTTAGCCATCATTGCCCTACAATTTTCCCTTTTCCTCCCCGATTTTTCTTTGTAGTTCTGTATTTTACACAGGTAGTCAGGGGTGGGATTCTATCAGTTCGTACCTATTCGCTAGAACCAGTTGTTAATATTCTAAGCAGTTCAGAGAATTGATTGTTAGAAGAAATTACTGGCCTAATCCTGTAAGGAAGGCAGGAAGGAAACATTCTGGTGTTGCTTACAGAAACTGCCTCTCCATTAACCCTGATAACATTCTTAGCAGGACAAGACTTCCTCTCTCAGGAACTTCTCTGGAGTTTTTTTCCCCTCCTTTGCTGTACTTTGCTTGTGTGGAGCGACCATTCAAAGTTACAATGGCACTGAAAAAAGTGACTTATGACCATTTTTCACACTTATGACTATTGCAGCATCCCCACAGTCATGAGAGGCCAGGCGAGGAGATGCGTGCCTCGATGTGAGTGATGTTGAGTTGGCCACGCCCAGCCAATAACATGATCACCAAGCCATGTCCGCCCAGTCACATGACCACTAAGTCACGCCCACCACCTAAGCCACACCCACAGAATCGGTTGTTAAAAATTTTGAATCCCACCCCTGCAGGTAGTCCTTGAGTTATGACCACCACTTAGCCCAAAATTTATGTTGCTTGCTGAGACTCACATTTGTTATGTGCATCTTGCCCCATTTTACAATCTTTCTTGCCACAGTTGTTAAGTGAATCACTGCAACTGTTAGGTTAGTGAAATGGTTGTTAAGTGAATGTGGCTTCCCCCATTGACTTTGCTTGTCAGAAGGTCGCAAAAGGGGATCACGGGACTCCGGGACACTGCAACTGCCATAAGTATGAATCTGTTGCCAAGCATCTGGATTTGACATGGGGATGCTGCCATGGTTGTAAGTGTAGAAAAACAGTTGTAAGTCACTTTTTTCAATGCCATTGTAACTTCAGATGGTCACCAGACAAGTAGTTGTAAGTTGAGGACTATTCAAATGGTTGTTAAACTGATGATTACAAGTTGACCTGCATTCTAAGTTTAGGAAGTTTGATTGAAAATCTGGAGTAACAGTAAAGGAAAGACAAGAAAAGATGATTAAGTCCACAACCTCCCTTTGTCTCCTTATTTGGGAACATACCTGTATTTGCAGGTGTATATCATAAGAGTGCCCAGCCGAGAAATCTTCTGTGGTGTGCTCACAGATACCTCGATGGTCTGTGGAATATCTTCATTGGCATACTCCATCAGAAGCACGTATCTCCCTGGCTGAAGTACAGGAATTACCAGTTGTACTTCCACCTGTTGATAAGGAAAAAGCAGAAAGGATGAATGTGCCTTCAAACAAATTCTTCCTAAAACCTCATATAATCCGTTTCTTGGCATAAGAGTTTTCTTCGAGGGTCCATGGAGATTCTCAGGCATCCAGGTCACAGACACAGACTTCAGAGAACAATTAGGACTGCAGAAAAAACAATTACTACCCACCTGCCTTCCATTGAGGACC